>BQNB010063491.1:3170-30255 GCA_026074375.1 Tanacetum coccineum | reverse complement strand
GAAGTAAATAAATGTGTAGTTTTATTTATAAATGTATAACTTGTAATGTATAGGTTTTAGTTAGTTTATTTAATGTACCATAAGACTAACAATGTTTGTTTGGGTAAAGTTTAATAAACTTTGGGTATTGGGCATAAACATGGGTATTTGTTGAAGCGTAGAAAAGTTTTGGTGGTTCCGGGAATGCCTAAACGTATTTTATTGCGAAACGTAAACGTTTTACGCAACCAATAAAAATAAAACATAATAAGTTGATTATTACTTTCATAATAATAATATAATGATGGCTTGACGTAAACTTTAATTCGTTTGGTGTCCGTTTACGTTAATTATTGATTTTTAGCTTACGCGATTTAACTTAACTATTAAAATTAAAAGCGAACGCGTACGAGAAAAAAATAAATAGTGAATTTAATAGCGTCGTACATTGATAAAAAAAATACGGATTGTTACAACCATAATGTTTAGTAACAAGCATAATAGCCCGCATGTTGCGGCAGGACTATGTTTTTTATCGGTATATTTCGTGAGTGGTTGATGTATTGCGTCTATTTATATGCTCCTAGGAGGGTCTTTGTTAGGTCTACTTCGAGTATGTGTCTGTTGTTTGTAACATTTGGTTCTCTTTATGGTAATGTATGTATGGTATTTGTGTTTTATAAACTAATAGTTGTTGTATGTGGTTGTTTAAACCTATTTTCTGGCCGTGGTTTATTTTCCAAATCGTATGTAGTGTTGCAATTGTAACTAAGGATAACAACTTCTTTAGCAAAATCTGTGCGCGTTGCACTTTTATGGCGATTTATACTTTTCGCCTGATAGTAGTTGCTTGTTTTTATACATAACCATATAACCATAAGTAGATGTAGATGGTTACATAACAATTTAAGTACCTAGGTTTATTGCCTGGGTTTCTTTTCGGCTGTGACAATATCTTTGAAAAGTTCCCTTTTTGTCGTTTTCTTTGGTGCCTCTGGGTGGTGTCTGATCCTTCAACTGAGTCTTTTGTCATCGGACATGGTTTGCTTTCGCTTGCTGTTAGTGTTATCCGGGGTTATTTGTTGCAGAATCTCTGGTTTGTTGGATAAGGAGGTGGTAGGCTTAGGAGTGGTTGTGGAGATGTGAAACACAGCGTCGAGGTTGAAGTCTGGATCCCCAGGTTTAGCCCCCTTGCTGAAATGGTATTGGAAGATATGTTTTGTGTTTTCAAGCTGTTGAGTGTCCTGGGTATATGATGTTTGTCTTTGTTGTCAGCGTCCTTGACCACGTCGTTGCAATCTGGCAGAAAGGTGTGCGCCTCCGGGATGAAGCAGGTAATGGTTGCCATAGCGGTGTCGTCATCAATGATTGCTCTGAAACAATATATGTCAAAGTTCCATGTGTTAGTTGTGACTATCGGTTTTTTTTGGTGTTTTTTTGTTGGTTTGGTTTGTTTATTCTATGTTTTTTTACTTAAGAAGCTTAGTTTGTTACCCGTAGTTTGCCGTTGACTGTGGACCATGGTCTGAGCAGTATGGGTCGGAATATTCTTCGGGTACTTTCTTGTTGCAAGCGGTGCATTTTCTGTAATACTATCCTTTAGACCCATTGATTTCCATGATGGTAGCCTCTGTAGTAAACTTTACTCGTTGCGGTTGTAAATTTGTGTATTAAGTAAAAGGTGTTTACTTTTTTTGTAACTGTTATTTTTTTATAAGTAGAAACTATGAAAATCTGCAGCAACTTACGTGACAATGGATGACCGTCGGTGTCATCTATCGGTGAACTCGTACCCGCTAGTGATAGTTGTGAATCAACATTGGTGTGAGAGTATTCCTGCTTTTGAGTATGTGAGGATTCCGTTAACGGTTGGTCTATGTTGGAGTAGGATCCGTGTTCATACGGAAGGGCTGGTACACAACCAAATGTGGTAGGATGTCCCACATTTGGTCAATCAAACGGGCCTGAGGCACGATCTTCGATGTGGTCTTCTAACGATATTTTCCTTTTGACGGGCTTGCTTTTAGTTTTCATATTGCATAGGCAATATAGGCTAATTTAAATGCTTATTGTCAAGTGCAATGCCACGTAACGCGTAATGTAAGGTGCAATTCTGAGGTGAGCAATATGTTTTGGCTAACTAAATTAAGAGGCCATGAGTAATAGGTGTTGTGGAATAACCGCGATAATATCTCACCGACTAGGTAAAGAGTGTAAATAAATTCAACACTATAAGTATACCCCAAACTAGCTTATTGAAAATTAAGCAATACGAAAGTGAAACAAGAGATCATAATACCAAACTTATATATATTTCATAAACTAGAAATATACTATTACAAAGAAAAGAAGATAAGTACACTACAAGAGATGCTTGTGTGTGTTTTGGTGTGTCTAAAACTCAAAGAGAATGGTTCTATTTATAGGCTAATACATCCTTCACACTTGCTAGTATAAGCAAGTTGATATGGCAACTTGATGCAACTTGTATAAAGAATCTTATCAAGTAGACATGAGCCACATTATTCTTACAAATCTCCACCTTGGCGAATATCCATTCTTCAATCTCGCCGTCAACCATCATTGATCAAGTCCAAACAGTAATTGAACTTGATCCCAGCTAATACTTTAGTCAGCATATCCGCGGGATTCTTAGAATTATGGACCTTTTGGATTCTGACTCTACCTTCTTCCAATATCTCTCGTATGAAATGATACCGAACATCAATGTGCTTCGTCCTTGCGTGATAAACTTGATTCTTCGCTAAGTGAATTACACTCTGACTGTCAGAATACATCGTGACACATTTTTGATTGATTCCAAGTTCATCGAGCAATCCTTGAAGCCAAATTGCTTCCTTTACAGCCTCTATCATCGCCATATACTCTACTTCCGTAGTTGACTAAGCAGTAGTTGACTGTAAGGTAGACTTCTAACTAACCGGAGCTTTTGCCATAGTAAAAACATAGCCTGTAGTAGATCTTCGTTTGTCTAAATCTCCGGCATAGTCTGAATCGCAATATCCTTCTACCCACTGACTACTTCTATGTTCGAATACTAACCCTGCATTGACCGTGTTATGGATATACCATAATATCCATTTAACAGCTTGCCAATGTCCTTTTCCAAGGTTATGCATATACCTGCCCACCATCCTAAACAGCATACTAATATTCTGTCGAATTGCCAAACATAGCATACTTAAGCTACAGACAACGATTTTGCATGAAAGGCACATTTTCCATGTATGCCCTCTATGCATCATTTTTAGTGACATAGCAGCACTAATCTTAAATTTGTAAAAGCAAGTAGAGTACTAACTCATTTTGTTTGCTTGTCAAACCTAAAACGCTTTAGAACCCTTCTCAGATATTGTTTCTGAGTCAAAAAAAGCTTCCTTAATTTTCTGTCTCTGTCTATCTTCATGTCGATAATCATCTTTTGCTTAGATAACACCGAGAATCCTCATCTCAAAATTCCATTTCACCATGAGTCTATTAACCTTTTAATCTCGTCTAGACTTTAAGAAGCTATCAACATATCATCTACATATAAAAGAAGATATACAAAGGACCCATGTTGGGATTAAAAGCTTCTTGATGCTGTTTGGAAGTAACTGCTGCTAAGGTTAGAGTTACTATTGCTAGTATATATTACTACTGCTAATGAAAGTTAAGACTGCTCAGAGACTTAGAAAAAATACTACTAAGTAGTTAATACTGCTAGTATACAAGTTACTACTGTTAGTGTAACTTAGTATTGCTAGTATATGTTAGTACTGCTTGAGTAAAGTTACAACTGTTAACATAAAGTTAGTACTGCTAGTGTAACTTAGTACTGCGAATGAAGAATAAAGAAAATATTCTAAGTAGTTACTACGGCTTGTACACAGTTAGTGCTGCTGGTATAAAAGTTAATGTTGCTGGTTACAACTGCTGAAAGATTACAACTGCTAGAAGAGTTTCTACTGTCAGAAGGATAAAGACAAGAGAAAGGATAAAGATGAAGATTGTTTATCAAGATTACATACGGGATAAGTATGAGATATTTTTGTAAAAGATACGTATAAGTTATATGTTTAGAAGATCACGATAACTTAGGAAAATATTGTAAGCCAGTTAGGACTCCTTGGTGTATAAAAGGAGGTCCTAAGGCATAGAGTTAGACATCTAAATATTCATACGTTTTTTATATATAGCTTCAAGGTTGTAAACCCTAGTACTACACAGAGTACTCGTATTATTGATAATAATAATATTGGATCTTTTCAGTAATATCATTGTTCATACAGTTTACTGTTTCATTAATATTCTTCTAAGTATTAAAGAGTATATTCCGCAAACTCTTTAGTATTCACAAAGTTTCTACCATAGTTGTTTTGGATTTATCCAAAGTAACTTAACCTTTACAAGCTAAGGAATCGATCTTAAGTTGGGATCAACAACCATCTTGATAGCTTTTTCAAATAGATACAGTGGTCGTATTTGCTTCTTGTGTACTTCAACTCCATCATAAACTTATCAAATCGTTTGTACCACTGCCTTGGGGATTGCTTTAAACTCGGTACAACGATTTATGAAGCTTACATTACTTCCATGCTCTTTCCAGCAACTTAGGGGGGGGGGGGGGGGGGGGGGGGGGGGGGGGGGGGGGGAAGGGGTGGTTTGGGTGAATCCTTCTGGCTGAACCATATAGATTTCCTCTTCCAAGTCACCATGTAGAAATGCAGTCTTCATATCCATCTGAACTAGTTCCAAATCCAACTGTGCTACCAAAGCTAACAACATTATAATAGAAGAATATTTTACCACTAGAGAAAAAACTTAATTATAATCAATTCCCTCTTTTTGAGCATAGACTTTAGCTACCGATCTTGCTTTGTAGCGAACATTATCCTGGCCAGGAAATCTTTCTTTCTTTGCATACACCCATTTGCATCTAATTGCCTTCTTCCCTTCTAGGAGGTTGGTCAACTCCCATGTCTGATTCTTTTAAAAGACTGCTTTCTGCTCATGGTAATCCTCCATTTCTCGTTCTTTGAGTCTTGAACCGTTTCAGAGTAAATAGTAGGAACATCATCAACTGCAATTAAAGATGCTCAAGCCACCGTATCATTAAGGCGAGCAGGCCTTTTAGTGTTTCTTTTTGGCTTGCTAGTAGCAATTGATTCATGTTGTTGCTGTCGAGGTTCTTTAGCTTGAACCTCCTCTTCTTAATAATATCCTTCTACCATAGGAGAATTATCATCGATTTCTCTATCATTTGGTACAGTTATTCTTTCAAACTCCACCTTTTTAAGAGTTCCATCTAACTGCTCAACATTCACCTTCTTCAACATGGTAGATTCATTAAAGGTGACATCTCTGCTAAAGATTGTTTTCTTTGTCTCTGGACACCATAAGCGATAGCCTTTGATTTCAGAGGTGATCCCCATAAATAATTTTTTCTTTGCTCTAGGATCCAGCTTTGATTCCTTCACATGATAATATGCAGCGGAACCAAATACATGTAAGAAATCATAATCTCAAGCAGGTTTTCCATACCATTTCTCAAATGGTGTTTTTCCATCAATAGCAGTTGATGGAAAACGATTAACAAGGTGGCACGCATATGTCATAACTTCAGCCCAAAATTCTTCACCCAGTCCAGCATTGGATAACATACACCAAACTTTCTCCATTAGGGTTCGGTTCATACGTTCAGCCACCCTATTCTGTTATGGTGTGTGTCTGACAGTGAAATTCCTGACGATGCCTTCATCTTCAAAAAATTTTGTGAAAATATCATTTTATACTCTTCACCATTATCTGTTTAAAGATGTTTGATCTTTCTATACGTCTGAGTTTCCATAATATTTTTCTACTTGATGAACACCTACCCAAAACTTCATCCTTTTGTCTATAATGTTACACCATACTCTTCGAGAAAAGTCATCAACAAAGGTCACATAGTAGTGTCTCCCTCCTAGAGATCTTGTCTTTGAGGGACCCCACACATCAGAGTGGACATAATCCAAGATACCTTGTGTCTTGTGGATAGCTGTCCCAAATTTCACTCTAACTGCTCAACATTCACCTTCTTTAACATGGTAGATTCATTAAAGGTGACATCTCTGCTAAAGATTGTTTTCTTTATATTTGGACACCATAAGCGATAGCCTTTAATTCCAGACGTGATCCCCATAAATAATGCTTTCTTTGCTCTAGGATCTAGCTTTGATTCCTTCACATGATAATATGCAGCGGAACCAAATACATGTAAGGAATCATAATCTGAGGCAGGTTTTCCATACCATTTCTCAAATGGTGTTTTCCCATCAATAGCAGTTGATGGCAAACGATTAACGAGGTGACACGCATATGTCACAGCTTCAGCCCAAAAATTTTACCTAACCCAGCATTGGATAACATACACCGAACTTTCTCCAGCAAGGTTCGGTTCATACGTTCAACCACCCTCATTTTGTTGTGGTGTATTTCTGACAATGAAATGCCTAACGATGCCTTCATCTTCACAAAACTTTATGAAAAGATTATTTTTATACTCTCCGCCATTATCTGTTCGGAGATGTTTGATCTTTCTGCATGTCTGATTTTCCATCATCTTTTTCCACTTGATGAACACTCCTAGCACTTCATCCTTTGTCTTCAATGGGTACACCCATACTCTTCGAGAAAAGTCATCAACAAAGGTCACATAGTAGTGTCTCCCTCCTAAAGATATTGTCTTTGAGGGACCCCACACATCAGAGTGGACATAATCCAAGATACCTTGTGTCTTGTGGATAGTTGTCCCAAATTTCACCCTTGTCGTCTTCCCGTTGATGCAATGATCACAGAGATACAACTTAAAGGAACTCAGTCCTTTCAACAATCCTTGCTTTATGAGCAAATTCAAGGATTTTTCTCCTGCATGTCCTAAGCGCATATGCCATAGCTTTACAACTTCTGAATTTCTATCACCATCGGTAACAACTGCTATAGTTCCAACAACCTTTCTACCCTTGTAGTGATACGTGTTGTTTATTTTACGAATACCCTTCATTACTATAAGTACGCCATAGATGATCTTCATAACCTCATCCTTTGCTCTTACTTCGAACCCTTTAGATTCTAAGGTACCAACGGAAATGAGATTCTTCTTCAACTTTGGCGAATAACGAACACCTTTCAAGGTCACAATTGTTCCGTCTTCATTCTGTAATCGAACGGAACCAATACCATGAGTAGTGAGGGGAGTTTCGTCTGCTGTATAAACAACTTCCTCATGTTCTTCAAAATTACTAAACCACTCTCGATGTGGTGTAATATGATGGCTACATGCGGAATCTAATAGCCATATCTCAGAAGCATTTCTGCTTGACGATGTTGCAAGTGAGAGATGTGATTCTTCATCGTCACACTTGGTTACATTCGCCTCTGCTACAACTTTCTCTTTGTAATGATTGTCCTTGGTTTTCAACCTTGGACAGTCTCTTTTCCAATGACCTTTTTCATGACAAAAGTCACATTCATCTTTGCGTAGTCTCTGCCTTGACTTGGATCTCCATCTCTTATCAGTTCCCTTCTTCTGCGAATGACCTCTAACTAGCAAAACCTCGACGTCTTCACTTGAACAAATCTGCTTGTCCTTCCTTTTGAGTTTTTACTATACAAGGCAGCACAAACTTCACTAAGAGACACATCATCCTTCCCATTAAGTAGAGTTGTTTCAAGTAACTCGTACTTCTCTAGAAGCGATCCTAACAATATTAATGCTAGATCCTGGTCTTTGAACATCTTATCCATATTCATCAAATCGGTTACTAGCTGATTAAAACTAGTAATGTGATCATTCATTGTGGTACCTGGTACATATGTGAAGCGAAAGAGTCGCTTCTTCATAAAGAGCTTATTATGACAATTCTTCTTCAGAAATTTCTCTTCCAATGCCACCCACAATTTGTCGACGGATGTTTCTTTTGAGAAAGCATATCGTTGCTCTCTCGAAAGACATGAACGAATTGTACCACAAGCTAACTGATTGATGGTTAACCAATTCCTCTCTTCAACATCCTCTGGTTTACTTTCTTCAACAGCAATGTCTAGACCTTGCTGAAAAAGAGCGTCTAGAACCTCACTTTTCCACATACCGAAATGGTCTGTGCCATCAAAAACCTCCACCGTCAATCTTGCATTCGTCAAGACTGGTCTAGCCCAGTTTAAAGATGTTGGATCCACCAATGTAGATGTGGAAGGTACTTTGTCAACTTTTCCGTCCACCATTTCGAGTACAAATTAAGTTTCAACAGCTTATACCAAAAACCCAACGTAATTCTTTTCTGAAGTGGAAGATCAAATTAAATTGCAACCACAGAGCATACTAAGAATAACCTCGGCTCTTGATACCACTTGTTGTGGAATAACCGCGATAATAACCCACCGACTAGGTAAAGAGTGTAAATAAATTCAACACTATAAGTATACCTCAAACTAGCTTATTGAAAATTAAGCAATAGAAAGTGAAACAAGAGATCATAATACCAAACTTATATATATTTCATAAACTAGAAATATACTATTATAAAGAAAAGAAGAGAAGTACACTACAAGAGATGCTTGTGTGTGTTTTGGTGTGTCTAAAACTCAAAGAGAATGGTTCTATTTATAGGCTAATACATCCTTCACACTTGCTAGTATAAGCAAGTTGATATGGCAACTTGATGCAACTTGTATGAAGAATCTTATCAAGTGGACATGAGCCACATTATTCTTACAATAGGAACAATGCCACTGTAGTTAGTAATAGTACTCTATATGTAAGATGATCAACATAATTAAATCAAAGTTGGTACATGCATATGAGACAAATAAGAAGGAACATATAATGATAGCGTGTTTTGTAAAGCTACGGATGTAAAACCCAAAGAATCCACCAAAGGTCAAATGGACAAAAACCGTATGAAAAGCGGAAGTGCAAGGCAAACCTGGTAACCGCGGTTAGGCAACTGTGGAAAGAATCTGAAGAACTACAAAAAAATGTGTAGGTAGTTAGTATACAAAAAGAATGATGTCGTGGCAAACGGAGTAACCTGGTTGACGGTGGTGGGTGATCGAAGCAAGTAAGCCGATGAAGTGAAAAATGCGATAGTCAAGCTCAGCAACAGTGAAGGATCAAGGTTGGTTGTTCTAGATGGGTATGGAACGTCAGGCATGTAGAATTTTGTAAAAATAAATAAATAAGAGGAAGGGTTATGGAATTGGGCCAAGGTATGCGGGCCGTGTGAAAGAGAAATAAGCCCGTTGTTAAAACGGCATCGTATTTGACGCCTAATGTGTATATTTATAATGAATGCCAAAAATGGGTTAACTGGATGACTCAAATAGTTACTCGTTAGATGGCATGTTAACTTATCGCATATTTAATGTCTTCAAGATCTGCTCGACGCTAGCTTTAAGTGTACCCTTTCAAAAAAGCTCAATTTCTTTTGTTTCATCCCTCTACAAAAATAGTCAAAAATAACAGTTAGTACCAATGTACATAATCTTAAAAGAATAGATAAGATAAAGTGAACTGATAGATAAATAGAATGCTTAATTCATATAGTACTACTGCTGTTGAATGTTATTGTTTGCCACTACTGCTGATTGTATGTATTTTTTTTTTAACGGAAAATTTTATTAAAAAAACTAGCAAGGAGCTAGAAAAGATTACAAAATAAGACAATTAGGGTTCTTAAGCCAACTAACCCAATTGATTTTAAACTTACAACGATTAGAAATCCACAAATAGGACAATTGAACAATGTGATCGAAAAGGAGATCACGCCTACGCTGCTTGGATCCGAACAAAACCTGGTTTCTAAAGCGCCAAATAAGCCACCACATGATGTAGCAAATGCCTTCAAGAAACGTCTTCAACTGTTTAGGAAAACGGGTGTTGTTGAGCCAACTAAGCCAATCTTCGTATCTATCAAAAGAAATAGAATCCATCTCCCACCATCGCAAGAATTTGTTCCAAACTTGTCGAGCTAAAGGACAAGAGAAGAAAATGTGAGATGTAGATTCCGCCGCCGAGTTACAAAGAGGGCATAGAATCGAAGGAATGTCCATCCCTCTAAGCGAAAGGTTGAGCCTAGTAGGGATCTTGTCCAAGAAAACTTTCCAAGCGTGAATATTCACCTTGATAGGGATAATCTTAACCCATCTAGTAGGAACATCATTTTTAGGCAAGATGTTGTCGTCTATGCAAATACGAGTAGACTTGACCGAAAAATCACCAGAGGATTCGAGAGACCAAAACCACCGATCACACATATTAGGAAGAGAGATGCCAGTAGTTCGAGAGCCAAGCAAAGAAAACTGTTCTTCTTCAACCCCTCCTCTAGGAGGTCTTCGAAAAGAGTGTATCAAAGATGGTTGACTCAACTTAGAAGCGACGCTAATAGATTTGCATGTCTCAAGAGCATGCAACCTCGGATATAAGGATTTGAAAGGACCATCGTCATGCCATTTGTCGTCCCAAAAAGAAGTGTTCTCGCCATTACCCAACTTTTTCTTCAAGAATTGCATAAGGTCGATACCTTTAGAATTAAGAGCATGCATCTCACGGATTATATCTAACCAAGGCGAACGTCGTAAAGACGTGACGCAAGAAGAAAGGGCCCCATGATTGCCATGCATAGCTTGAATGAAACGAGACCACCAAGAAGAATCTTGAGAAAAAAAGCGCCAAATCCATTTAAAAAGGAGAGCTCGATTCGTAGCATAAAGACTAGAAACCCCGAGACCACCATTTTTCTTAGAAGCTAAGATCTTGTCCCATCCAATCCATGAATTTTTTTTGTCCATGCCATCGATTCCATTAAAGAAATTCCTGCGTATGGACTCCAGCTTATTTAATACGCCCATGGGAGCCTTAAAAATGGACATATGATAAAGCGGTATCGAAGAGATGACCGACTTGATGAGAGTTAACCGACCCCCTATCGAAAGGGTTTTAAGTTTCCAATTAGAGAGGCGATTAGAAACTTTAGAGATGACATCTTCCCATGGTTTAAGTCTCGACATATTATCACCAACAATGACACCTAGATATTTGAAAGGAGATGAAAAAGTGGAACAACCAACCAGATTCGCTACTGATTCAACTTCATTCGAATTAACACCAACTCCCATCAATTTACTCTTGTGAAAATTAATCTTAAGACCGGAGGCTAAATAGAAGCAATTTAAAACTTTAGCAACAGTTTTAATGTTCGAACTATTCCATTCACCGATAAAGACCACGTCATCTGCGTAAAAAAGATGAGATATCGAAAAAGAAGCATTAATCGAGATACCTTTGAAGAGATTAGCTTCGATAACTCTTTTAAAAGATAGGTGAAGGGTTTCCATGATCAAAATAAAAAGGAATGGGGAGATAGGATCTCCTTGTTTTAATCCTCTATGGAATTGAAATTCCGATGTAGGGCTACCGTTGACTAGAACCGAACCCGTGGCAGTTTCAAAGCAACCATTAATCCAAGAGCACCATTTTTGACCAAAGCCGAAAGCCCTAAGAGTATCGATCAAGTAGTCCCATTTCACCGAGTCAAAAGCTTTTTCAAAATCGACCTTAAAAATCATAGCTCTTTTCCTTTTATGTTTGCACCACTGTAACAACTCATCGAGAATGAACGGACCATCCAAAATGTTGCGATTAGAAACAAAAGCCGATTGAACTTCACTAATAAGACAAGGCAAGACATTGCAAAGTCTATTAGCTAAAATCTTAGTAATAATTTTGTAAATGCTCCCAATAAGACTTATAGGCCGAAAGTCTTTAACGATTTTCGCATCATGGATTTTAGGAATAAGCGCTATAAAAGAAGCATTACATCCACGAGGAATGTGTCCATTCTCGAAGAAATCTGAAACCGCTTGAAAAACATCTTGATCAAGAGTCTTCCAAAATTTACGGAAGAATTCAAACGTAAACCCGTCTGGCCCCGGTGATTTGTTGGCGCCGCAATCCCAAACAGCCCTTTTCACTTCGTCATAAGTAACCAAGCGCTCTAAATCTTCAACTTGATCAGTGGATAGACGATTAGGGAAAACGAAATCGAAACTTAGACGAGGAGTATAAGAAGGCGAAAATTGATTCTTGAAGTGGGAGTAAAATTCTCGTTTAACACCAACAGGATTAGAAATCCATTCACCGTTGACTAGAGTGCCACGAATAGCAAGTTGAGATCTCTTTTTATTAAGAATTCCATGAAAATATTTAGTATTTTCGTCACCTTCAATGGACCAACGAACCTTAGCTTTTTGAGAGATCTCCGATGCGTCCAAATAATTAAGCTCCTGAAGTTCCTTTAAGAGTTTGGTTCGTTTAAGAATAATTTCTTCATTGCCCAAACCTCGGTCAATAGATTTGTCGGCTTCCGAAAGGTTTTGAAGAATGTTGATTTTCTTCTCATAAGAACGAGCTTTAGTCTCTTTAATCCAAACTTTGATAGCACTTTTAAGAAGTTGAAGTTTCTTCTTCATTCTGACCAGGCCATTCGAATCAGTGACATGCATGGACTTCCATGTTGATTCTACAAAGGAGTCAAAGCCTTCCATAAAGAACCACAAATGAAAAATGCGGAAAGGAGTCGGACCAAAATCATAAGAATTTTCCTTCAAAAGAATTGGCCGATGATCGGATAAATGCCTATCCAAACATAACGCCGATAAATGCGGAAAATACAAAAATAAGCCTTCCGATAAGAGAAACCTATCGAGTTTGCTCATTTTGGATGCCGATTTATGAGCCCAAGTAAAAGTGTAACCTTCGAGGGGGAGATCAATTAAACCTGCCAAAGAAATGAAATTGCTAAAAGCGTTAGCTCTTTGACTATTGAAGGTAGAGCCGAACCTCTCAAATTATAGGTGATATGCTTATCTACTAGTCTGTATTATCAAATTTATAGGTAATATTGATTACGTATATATATAAGTATATAACAACCATTTGTAGATGTTTGTGCATTAAACTCAAATATGGAGTTTGATTAGACTGAGGATATAGATAACCTGGACATTATGGAGTATAATACTATATTTTTTGGAGTTAATTATGCTCTTCATTTTATTAAGATGCCACTAATAAAAATGTCAGAATAATGTTTGTGTTTACCGAAAGGTTAAGCATCCAGGTTGAATATATTAAAGAGGAGGGACTAATTTATTCAAAAGTTGAAACTAAATATAAGAGAGGGTATAACTGTCAATTCAAATATGTTTTTATGTGTACACATCAAATTGATATGTGTACATATTAAGTCCCATTTAGATAAACTGCTTAAATGAATCGTGTTCAGATTTGGCGTAACATGCTAGGGTTAAAAACCGTACCGATTACTCAAATAAATCGTGTTCGGATTGAATGTTTCTACCCGCCAATCTATGATCCGGAAGCTGACAAAATTGCCACCATAGATGCATGTCAAGCATGATATCATATTTGTTATACAGGGTAATAAATCATTTTTAACGTGGCTACTTACTGAAAGAAAAAAATAATACTTAAATTCTTTAATTTGGAGGTAACTTCAAGTTAACAAAATTCATAAAACCCAAAGTCTCGAATTCATTGCACGTGCTTAAGTGATGTAACTTTAAATCGTTAATCCAAGACCTTTCGATCACTATGATGACAGATGACTTGTTTGACAAAATTAGTAATAGAGACAAATAGTAGCAGTTTGTATCAACTACTTGTTTTACAAAGTATTCGTAAATAGGAGTGCTCCCACGCTTCTAGACGAGTAATCCACCTAAGTATCTGAAAGTAAGACAGAAAACCCGTTAACTCGCCCCGGGTGTTGACCCAGGACCAAGCTCGGGCGTGAAAGTAAGTACTTTGTAAGAGCCGAAGGGGCTATAAGTAAGAGATGAAGGGGCTATCCGTAATAAATGTGTGTGGTGGTGAATTTAATGCTGCCCTTCAAGTAGTAAATGCTTGGGTATTTATACTACTCGAAGTACTGTTTGGAAGTACTGTTCTTGACACCTTGGGAATGAAGGAGACGACCTATACCTAGCCTTTGCCTTGGGCGTCGGTATACCTTGGGGACATCGCTCCTTAATTCCTGGAATAGCGATGTTGCGTAAGTGCTTGCTATTATCCACCAGTTTGAAGAGGTGTCATTCTTTATCGAGTCTAACGTTCTGTCTTCTTTCGAGTTGATGTAGTATTGTTTGGATCCCGTGCGACCCGTTCGAATGTGAGGTCCGTCCGGTATATATGCGGATATCAGCTTGGAACTTTTATGGCCCGTTCGGACTCTTGTGGCCCGTTCGGATTTGAGTAGCTTGGTCTATGATTTATTCGATTGGGCTTGAGTTAGTCCGCTTGGGTTTTATGTGGCCCGTTCGGTCTACTAGCCTGTCCGGCACATACACGGACATGTCCCCCCCAGTATGGCTTTAAGAGTAGCAGACTATTGAAGTCATACTTGAGGTGCTCGTTCGAAAGGATCCAAAGACGTTGGTCCTCGTTTCTTTCTTGCCCTACCATCTTCCTCTTCTTCCCTCTTTTACAAAGTATTCGTCGGTTGGTCGTTACCTAGGACGCGTCCCCTCTTATGGCACTCCCCCTCCTAAGCGTCCATGGAAAAAACGCAACACTTAGTCGTGTTCTCGACCAAGTTTGTGGGAAAAAAAACAACCTCTAAAAGTTTGTTTTTTTTACCATTGGCAACATTTATAGAATAAAAAATATTAAAATTTTTTATTAACCTTACCTTATAAATACTTTAATACTTCTTTACCCTTTAAATACACATTCTAATCTTCTCGGTTCAAACAAATGAATTTCGGTAAAAAAAATTGACATCCTCAGATAGTTAATAGTATCGATTTATAGTTTTTTAAAGTTACAGCTATGCTTATTCATGCTTTTGCTTCTATGGGTATCACGTGTGGTCAGTTAACAAGCGTTATTAAGGTTCGTTAAAGAGAGGGACCAACGACAGAAAACGTTTCTCACTTAAGTAGGATGGTGCCATTTTTTCGGTCAAAGGACCATATGCTCCGGTCAACGCAAACCACAAGGACGAACGATGTAGTTTACTCTATAAACTGCTTAAACATGTTTGTACGTTGAGTGTCCTAATCAATTTTATGAGCGTGCCAATCAATTCCCTTTTCAAAAGGTTTTTTGAGCTATTAGTTTTTTATTTTAAACAAATAGCTTCAAGCAAAAATAATCTTTATTTGATAAACTAAATTGAAGCTTTATTTTTATTTTTTGAAAGACTACTAGCTAAAACACTTTTTCTTTAAGGGTTTAAAATATGAGAAGTTTTTTACTTATCGAAATTTACACATAACCATGTCAATGTACTGAGCAAAACACATCATTTATTTATGTTATTCCTAAATTTTTCCCCCACATATTCTAAACACATTTTTACAGTTCAATAAATCATTCATTCTTCTCAAAAATGAGAATTTCTATTTTTTATAAAATATTTATCATTAGTAATTAGTTATTCTATGACACAATTCTGTTTAAATATTACTATTCGTACGATCTAATTTTATGTCAATTTTAAATCCAGTTTATGTTGAAAATAATTAGGGTATGTAAAATTGTATATGTAGATATTAATGAGCATTTTCAATACATCAACTTTGTAAATTGTGCTTTTTGTTTACATTTTATAATATACTTATGTTCTTCAATGTCATTTTACATTTTTATTATTAGAGCTTAAACTATGTTACTAAACACTTTTATAAAAATTAAAGCTATAACTAACATCTTAAAGCATACACAATGCAAAAAAGTAGGGGTGTGTACGGTTCGTTTTGGATCGGTTTTTGGCTAAAACCGAAACCGAACCGAAATATTTGGTTTTTATAAAACCAAAAACCGAAACCGCTCGGTTTTTGGCGGTTTGGTTTTTTCGGTTTCTCAGTTTTTGCGGTTCGGTTTTTTTCGGTTTTTTCGGTTTCTAACCGTTTATATTTGGTTGTGGCTAATTTATATTAATAAACTTATTTTAAGTAGAAATTTGGTTATTTTTGTAAAAAAAATGTGTCAATATTAGCTTAATAATGGTTTACACAAAATTATACAATTGTACAAATAATAATGAGAAAAAGCACACGTGGAGGTGAAAATACACATAGTATTATCATTGTCATATATGTAACGATTATATTGTCAAGTAACACACGTACACGACAAACACATATATAAACATTAACATAATACATATATTATAATTTCATCCATAAAATAATTATAAATTTAAAATTTTGATTTATTATTTATTTATTTATATTACATTAATTATATATTATTATAAAATTGGTTTGGTTCGGTTCGGTTTTTACGGTTAGGTTTTTGGACAAAAAACCAAAACCGAATTGATTTTTCGGTTTTTTGGAAAAAATTAAAACCGATCCTCGTGTTTCTAGTTTCGTCTGTTTTTCGTTCGTTTTTTCGGTTTCGGTTCGGTTTCGGGGATTTTTCAGTGTTCTTTTGCTCACCCCTACAAAAATGTCTTTATGACTTTTTGCATTGAATGTGCTTTAATGATAAGTCACTAATGGCTAATAGCTTTTTGCAAAAGCTTTGTGTTGGCCAAGTCATTTGTAAAAAGCTTTTGTAAAACCTCATGCTACAATGCAAAAAAGCTATTCCAAAAGCTTTATAAAACTAGCAAAAAGCTTTTCATGTTTTATGCAGTGTGGATGCTCTTACATCTTACAGTTTTGAGATATTAAGATACATCAAGATCTTACAGTTTCTAGCGTCTTGTTAGACTCTTTTTTATATATATTCCATCTTTGCCGTTAAAAAAAAAACATTCTTACAGTTTTGTAGCTTTTAACTCACAGTTTGTAGCTTTTAATGCCTGTAAGTATGGACAAATGGTAAGCGTGAACTCTTCTTTAATACAATTATAGTGAGCATCGATGCAAAACCAAACCGAACCGACAAAACCGAATCGAACAGAAAATCGAGTTTGAGGAAAAACATGAACCGAAATCGAACCGAAGTTTACCTAAAAAAACCGAAAACCGAAACGAACCGAACTGAACCGACAAAAACCGAACCGAATAGATAGCTTAGGCGTATTTTTTTTTAACCTGAACAGAACCGAAAACCGAACCGAACCGACAAAACCAAAACCGAAAACTATAAATATACAAAACTGAAAACCGAACCGAAAATGATCGGTTCGGTTTCGATCGGTTCGGTTCGGCTCGGCTCGGTCTATCGGTTTGGTTTTCGGTTGGTTTTGCTCATCCCTAATTTATAAGTGTGATTAATGTTTTGTTTTTTAAACTTTGTTCACGCTTATAAATGCAACTAAATTAATAATTTTATACCCCCCAAAATTAGGCGGACTAATACGCAGTCGTTTTGACTATGGGCCCCTAGCTATAGTAACGGGCTGTCATTTTTTGCCAGTCCGATTTTAGTTTTTTTTTTTTTTTAATTTGTATGGACAAAGTAGGAGGGGAAAAAAATATTATAAAAGTTCTGATTTATTCAGATAAAACAAATACCCGCGGAAACATCTTCGATACCTAATAACTTTAAAATAATCGATATGGTCACAAACGTACAACCCAGGTTCAAATATAACGAGGAGAAAACTAATCCCCTTGTGGCCTCAAAGGTTCACATGAGCCGACTTCGGGCTACCTAAAAGAGTAGTTTTATAGAGATTAGTTGGCTCACAATGTCGAGTTAGTTAACATGTAAAGCAAAAGAAAAAAAAATTATAATTATCCCCAAGCTCATATAATATATATAAGATATGAATCTATTCTCTTCATATGATTTCGATAATACTCTATAACATAACTTATAAAACAAAATAAAAATAAAAATCATACATGTATTTAAAAAAACATAATGTCTAAACCTCATGCGTGAATTACATTATTTCGGAGTTTTTCATCAAATTGAATATGAATTTAAAAATTAGACCAATCAAAACGCTTGATTTTGCCACGTAAGCAAAATCGTGTGATCTGATTGGTCAATAAAAAATCAAATTAAATCGATTTGGTCAAAATTAAAAATTTGTGGTGGAGAAATATGACAAGAAAAAAAACACATAAAAATATACGTGTTAAATTTGTGAAGAGAAAAACTTGAAAAAAGTAGAGGTAATTAATAAAAATTTATTGATTTTTAATTTTAAATAAATTATATGGAGTTAAGTGTAAATTTATAAATTTACATGTTTTATTATAACTTTAAAAAATAAACAAATAACCCCTTAAACTTTATACCCGTAGACTTTATATTTTAAAATATTACAAACGTAAACAATTTTTTACTTCCAAACAAAGATTTAACAGTATCTAATCACATCCCAAATCTACCCGAAGACTTTTTGATGGATTTTTCATTGTCGGTCTGAAATTATGTTGTACAACCAAATAGAAAAACACCGAAGCACATAAAATATCATAAATTAATAAAAAGGGTTTTCTAGCTATTCATTGATGTGTTTGGAAGAATTGCATTTTTTTTTGTTTAATACGTACTAAAATTCTAACATTTAAATTTCTCAAAAATTCTTTATTCCATTGACATGTATGTATGCCTATAAATCATATATAACAACTAGGCTACTTTTATATCTTAAAAAAGTGTTGGTGACGGAAAAATGGGTAAAACTCTTTTTATATTTGTATATGTATTAAAGATATACAATATGTAAATCTTTGTTTGACCAAAACATATTATATGTACGAAACATAATACTTAGTTGAGTTTTTTAGCATTATATATTCTATAAATATTGACGATTTTGATAACTCAACTTGATGCTTTTAAATTCGATTGCGAAGCTAAATTTTTACATGTTTTAACACAAAGTGTGACCATTAATCTTAAGTATTATATAACACATTCAAAATAATTTGAGGTCAAAGTTGAACAATAATGACTTCGAAAGTCAATAGTGGACACTTATTTAGAGACGAAGGGAGTATAAGATATGAATCTATTCTCTTCATATGATTTCGATAATACTCTATAACATAACTTATAAAACAAAATAAAAATAAAAAGCATACATGTATTTAAAAAAACATAATGTTTAAACCCCGTGCGTGCACGGGCATTAAAACTAGTTATAAAAATACAAATAAATACTCATTCCTTATGCGTTGTTAGCATTTGATTCATATCCTCACGACCTCACATTAATATGTTGTTTATAACTAATTTAATATAATATATTAATTAGAAATTGTTGGGTACCCCACTTCTTCATCCCTTATATCCGTTTTCACCACTCTCCATTTGGCTTTATTTGTTCTGATTAAAACTGAGCAAAACATTTCACCATATTTTATCTCTTTCATTGTTTGTCATCAAAAGCGTGTATGTTACTTGCATAGTTTAGCTGAGGGCATTCAACATTTTTTATACAAATATGAAATTGTTTTCACATAATGTATGCCTTTGTGAAAGCTTAGTTGAGGGCATCTCCCCCACTATTTACCATGTGGCTCCGCCCCTGCTTGTAAGGTGTTTGAAGTAAAAGAAAGTAGCAACAAAAGTATGTAGGTCTAGAAATAGTGAAAACAAGCAAAAGAACCCGCGCGTTGCGGCGGGGCTAATTTTTTCCCGAATAATATTTTTTTTACGTTTCGGGGGGTTTTTTTGGGCTATGCGTTATGGCGGAGCTAATTTTTAATATTTTCTTTTTTTGTATGATTCGGGCAAAAAAAATTTGCGTTGGGACGGGCTAATTTTTTCCTGAATATTTTCTTTTTTTGGGACGGTTTTGTAAATTTTTTTACGGGAATTTTTGTGTAAGAAAATCGTAAATAGTTAAAAGGTGAGGGTCCGTTTTCTATTTTTTTTTTACTTTGGGCCAGATTTTAGGTTATTTTTGGGGTTTTTTTTTGGCTAATTTTTTCCCGGATATTTCCTTTTTTTTTACGATTCGGGAATTTTTTTTTTGCGTTGGGACGGGTTAATTTTTTCCCGAATATTTTCTTTTTTTGGGACGGTTCGATATCTTTTTTTGTGGGCCGATGAATGAAAAAAATTGTGAACAATAAGAACTTTGGACGTGTTTTATTTTGTTAATTTTTACGGGATTTTTTTGTAAGAAAATCGTAAATAGTTAAAAGTTGAGGGACCGTTTTGTATTTTTTTTTACTTTGAGCCACATTTTATGCGAATTTTAGGCTAGTTTGTCGACAAATGTGTATATTTGTAAAAAAATAAATTTATATGGCTTATGTATATGGGTTTTTTTTAATATAATGGGTTGTACGTTTGTGACCATAACGGTTATTTTAAAGTTATTAGGTATCGAACATATTTCCGCGGGTATTTTTTTTATTTGAATAAATCGGAACTTTTGTAATATTTTTTTTAACTCCTACTTTGTGCATACAAATTAAAAAAAAAAAAAAAAAAAAACCAAAATCGGGGAGCCCGTTACTGTAGCAAACGGCCCACAGTCAAAACGACTGCGTTTTTGGTAGTAATTTTTTTAATTGCTATGTTGTTGGGCCCTCAATGTTTAAAGTGTTTTTTTTTTTTGCTATATGGTTTTTTTTTTTAATATCAAGGGTTTACGTTTGTGACCAATCGGTAATTTAAAGTTATTAGTTTCGAAGATGTACCGCGCGGGGTATTTTTTTTATCTGAATAAATCAGAACTTTTGTAATATTTTTTTTTAACTCCTACTTTGTGCATACAAATTTAAAAAAAAAAAAAAAAAAAAAACCCAAAATTGGGCTGGCCCAAAATAGGGGAGCCCGTTACTGTAGCAGCAGTCAAAACGACGGCGTATCCTTCACCTAATGTGTATATTTATAATATAATACATTTGAAGTATTTCATCACGTGAGTGTACAGAGAAAAAGGGAGAGCTTTTTGTCATATTTCTAGGAAAATGGAAAAGTTAAATACTAGCAATTGTTTGGTTCATTTATTTTGATTAAAATGTTGTGTTTTTGTTTTGAGGAAATTAAATAAATGAACGTATTTTAGAGGGTGTTTACGTAAAAGGATGTATTTAAATCGTATTTGAGATTTTGGCCATTTTGGTGCGCATTCAACACATTTTGCGCACCAAGGTACACACTAGCGCACCAAATTCAAAATAAATTGTGTTGGAGCGTCATATTTAATTTTTAAACCAATGAGATGTGACCACGTCATTTTTGGTGCGCAAAATATGTATATAGCGCATCATAATATAAATGTCATATACTAAGAAGCTTTTGAGCACCATATTTAATTTCTAAACTAATGAGATGTGGCCACGTCATATTTGCTGCGCAAAATATGTATATAGCGCACCATAATATAAATGTCATATACCAACATTTATAGCCAAATTATAAAAGTTGTCAAATGCAATTTAGTGTTAACAAGCATTGGGTTTTTATACGTAGGGTTCGTTTGGTAGGACGGAATGAAATGTCAAATGAATGGAATAACCGACGTAATGGAATAAACAGTGGAATGTAATGATTCATTACAATTATTAATCATGTTTAGTTTGTATGATAAGACGTAATGGAATCATGATAAAAAGACTAAAATGTCTCATTAATGATAAGAAGTTAATTTAGTATGTTAGTTAATGGTGAAGTTTTATGTAATTTGATTCCATTACAAGTTGGAATGAAAAAAAAAGTAGGAGGCCCCTAATGAATGGTTTTGGTGTAATGAGTCATTCCTTGTAATGAATCATGACATTCCATAAATTTAAACAAACAACATTTTTTTATTCCATCGTAATAATCTTTTCAATTCCCCCATTTGATTACAATATATGAAACACTACGTTAGTTTTGCATGTTAATGGACATGCAACTGGTGAAATGAATGGCTTCCACAAATTCCTTATCATCTTGACTAAGACTTTCATTGAGAATATAATTGGTCATAATGATAGGTCTTTGAATATCAACGGAAGCCATTTCCTACTAGTCAACATCGACGATCTAGCATAAATGTAGTTAATATTATTATATTACTAGACATAACCTGAGACAATTTAGTGTCAATATATGCACATTTATAGCCAAATCAACAATGCATCCGGTCATTTTTTGTTTAAAGTTCATAAATTATTATAGTAATCTAAGTAGCAATCTGAAAACACAACAACGATCAATATATAAAACAAAAAAATTTATATAAATAAAACATAAATGGTAAAAAAATCAAAGATTTTATACCGGTAAATGAGCTTGATCTTAAGCCATACTTTCAATAACAAAAGGAGACCAACAAAATACTCAATAACCGGGGACCAAACCACAACCAATTAGCGCAACATACTCAACCCCACACCAAAAATAACGCATCAAAATATGAAAGCGACAAATCAATTTTCGAATTTAAATTTTAGTGGAATTTTGTTTGAATTCTATTGTTAGCACTTTGTAGGGAATTTTTTTTTATGAAAGTAATGAATGAGTGGATGGAGTAATAGTAAAAGAGGGAAAGTATATGTCTGGGTGGGGTATAGGTGAGAAAATTAACGACTCTTTATTATTTTGTGCACAATACTAGTCCTTTGCGCAAAGAAAGTCCAAAATGGTAATATCGTCTAATTTGAGTATGTATTTGTAAACACCTTATGTATTGGGAATGTATTGGTAATTACTTTTTTTGTTTTTGTTTTATGAACGTAAATTGTAGCAAGTTAGTTTAGCATATTTCATGGAAAATAAGTTGATTTGATAAATGGTGTAGGTTTTATTGTTTTTTTATAAAGATAAAGATATACTTCTAATTGTGCAAGTTTGTCATTTGAATGCACTTTGGTTTATCACAGTGACGGAGCTACATAGAAGATATGGTGGGCCATGACCAACCCAAGAAACTCTTTAATAATGGCATGCATATGTGTAATTTAGTCCAAAAGTTCACATAAGGCTAATTTGGCCCATCCAATATTTAATACATTATTCAGCGCGAACGTTAGAAACGAACGAGTATTTAGTTATTTACCTTGCATACATATGTTTTTATTGCAAATTTATAAGATGTGTGGGTTTGTTATTGGTAACATTTATAAGATGTGTAGGCTCCTGAGTTTAATATGAGTTTTTGACTTTTCGATGAGCTTTTACCATCGGTCTTAGAAATGTATACGATGTAAACACTTCATTCGGTCCACCCGAGCTCATAAGTCTAGCTCCGTCACTGGTTTATCAATTCAATCGTTGGTTCAGAAAAAGAAACATTAAACGTCATTATTATCTCAAAATTTTGATATTAATAATTGGCACACACTTTCACATATCCTTACATGGTATATATAGTTTTGAGATAATTTCATATTTATATTTATACATTACTAAAGAAAGTTAAACAATTGACATGAGTAGTCCGCATTGGTGTTAGAGTTATTCTCATGAGTTGACTTGAGTCTCGACGTGATCATAATCTGAGTCTGTTATTTGGGGAGTTAAACCATTAAATGTATAGGCTAAAATGTTACGCCGAAGGTTATTCTATTCTGGATTTATGTCCAAATTAGACACTGCAAAAGATGATTATTGATGCTTGGAGAGTTAGTAATGGTGTATCACCTATTTGAATAAGGAGCTAATTTGAAAACATCGAATTGGTTTCATACATTTTAAGAACCAGATAGAAAAAACAAAGATAGTCGTCATTCATTTGGAAGTTTCTTTGTTACAAGCTTTGACTTTTAACATAACTAAAGACAAGTTCTTAACCGGCTAACCAATGATTTTTGTTGGATGCTTAACAAAGATTGTTTAAGCAATGCGTCTGTAGAATTTTGGCATTTGTTAGAAGTCAGATTTTGTTACTCGCC
This sequence comes from Tanacetum coccineum, assembly GCA_026074375.1. Lineage (NCBI taxonomy): Eukaryota > Viridiplantae > Streptophyta > Magnoliopsida > Asterales > Asteraceae > Tanacetum > Tanacetum coccineum. The sequence goes on along the minus strand of BQNB010063491.1, from coordinate 6,465 downwards.
CACCAAAAAACAAGAAACATCGATTGATACGTTATATGGATGACTACATTGCACACTGTATATGATTTGTCACGTGGGAGCATGCATGACGGGGCATCGAGGCATACAATGGACGCCCAAATTATATTCTGTTTAAAAATGGAAATGCTTTATTCACTGAAAATAATTAAGATTTAAGCCAGTTAAATGATGGCTAAATACTAGCAGAAATATGAGTCTGGAGGTGTCACAAGATATCAATGAGATAGTTGCTTTATGGTGTTAAATTTCGTAGAAATCACGATTTTTCTTGATAACTTTCAGTTAGAAAAATTGTGTTTCTAAGTTCTAAGCTTTGTTTAGTTAGTTTATTACTAAAGTGATAAGTAAACTCAATTATTGATAAAACTCTTATATTATAGTTCGAAAAAATGTATACATTCGGCCACTTTTCAGTTTTGGGTCCGCTCTAATCTAAGTATTCGATACAATTTGACATCTTAATCAGAAAGCAAACGCTTAGGCTAGAAGTAGTGGTCATCATGCCTCACCTTCCACATCAGCGTCACCTTAGCTTTCTCTCTCCCCTCATCATACCTCACCAGTGTTTTAGTCACCATATCTCACTTTTTATTAAAATACATATTTTATATAAAATATATCCCACTAAATACCCCATACACACTCACACACCAAATAAAATATATTAAATAATTAAAAAGGTGGCACGGTTGCCGATGTTAGCCTGTTATATTATGTCATATTTGTAATGGACTCTAGCCCACTTTTAGAATAGTCCAAACTCATGTATATATAGTTTTGATATTAATAATAATCGGCACACACTTTCACATATCCTGCTGGGTGGTGACCTGCTCACCACTCTCTCCTCATTTTTCTCTCACTCACAAGTGAAGGGTGGTGATGGTTTTGGTGCTCACCTCACCTCACCTTGCTCACCTTCCACCACATCCAGCATTAGGTGGTGTTTAGTTGTAGAATTTTTTTTATGTTTTTCTGTTTCTAAATTCCTAGATAAGGGAATGGTTTTTCTTCTCTAGAGAAGAGATGAGAATTTTGAAAACCTGTTTAGATAGGAGTTGTATTTTTCTTTTTAGAAATAGAGAATAGTAAAATGTGATTTTCTGTTTTTCTATTTAAAATTAGGAAAATGAAAATTTCTTTTTTTTTGAAAAATATTAGAAAAAAGTGCGACTAAACAAGTTTTCAGTTTTTTCATTCTCAAATGAAAATTTTCCTAGAAAAATGGGATATTTTTCCCCAACTAAACACACTTTTAAATTCTTACTATTTCACCATGTTAACATTTTTAGTGTTGCAAAAATCGGCCCAGGCGACCAATTACCCGGCGCATAGGCGCTAGGCGGGGATTAACCGCCCGGATTTTCATTAGTCGGCTTTATTAATCGATTTTGTCAAAAATCGGTCAACATACCGATTAATCGGATAAAAATCGTGTAAATCGAACAAAAATCGGCTGAATCGGCCAACTTGGTTACGGATAGAAATTGGCAAAATCAGGCATAAATCAGCCAAATCAAAAAAAATCGGCCAAATCAGGCATATAGTTTCAAAATCTTATAATTTTATATAGGGTAAATTACGCCGTGGTCCCCAAACTCCACCCCGTTTGCCCGTTTGGTCCCCAGAAAACGGGGACTCTCATATGGGGTCCCCTTTTGACACTGTGCTTACCCGTTTGGTCCCCGGAGCTCTGTTATGGGTAACGATGGTTACCTCCGTCGTTATCCAGGCCACATCGCCGTTCTGTTGAAGGGCACAATCGGCTTTTCACTATTATTCTTGGTTGCACGTTTGGTCCCTCACCCTTAGTTTACTACAATAACGTTTACTGTTTCATTTTTTTTTGTTTAGCGTTCGCGCGTTTAGTCCCTCACGTTTATTTTTTTCCTCCCCTATATATATTCCCGCCTATTCCTATTTCGTTTTCCATCCAACTTGTCATAAAACACGATTGCCACCCTATAAATAACTAGTTACAATCCTATTCTTTTTTTAGAAAAAAATAAACTGTATCGAGGAGATTGCAAAGGATGCAAAGGTTATTGAAATTAATGATCAATTGCTAGTCTTAATCAAGAGACAAGTGGATACTAAGTTGATGCTTGTAGAGAAGTTTAGAGATCTATGTGAGGAGGTATCTAACTTTGTTAAAGAAATTAAAGACGTGGTAAAGGAGGTTGAACGGTTAAGTTGTAAAGATGTGGCGAAGGAAACTCTTCGTTTGCTCAGACGTGGACAATAGCGTGAGTTGTATAAGATGACGCGTCTTCAGATGATGGTGAATGAATCCCGTCTTAGTGTTCGTGAGAAGCATACCTTTGTTAGTAAGATGAATTTAGGGAGACTAGATTAGGTTTTGGTTGGTATTTAGTTTCCGGTGGTTTACTTGTATATTCATTATTTGAGTATGTGATTTAGTGATTATGGGTGTTACCATATTATAAAATTTTCAAATGATTTGTATTGTTTATTATGCTGTTGATTAAGTAGTAGACAAAGTAGTATTCTTTTTTAAACTACCCAAGTTGATCAAATGAAAGGAAGTATAATCAAATATCCCTTGGTTTCCTAACCCAGATTGATTTGTAAAAGTCTAATTTATTTGACATTTTAAGTCCGTTTTTGGTTATTTTAGCTTGTTTTTAAAGGTAAAAGGTATGTGTAATTAAGCACATACCAACTGTCAATAACATAAGAAAGAAAAACAGAAAACATAATATAATTACAACATCATCCATTTAAAGTTTCTTCATGGCTTCAACAAATTCCATTTTTTAAAGGTACGCATCTGAGTTTCGTTGATGTGCATCATTAATTGTTGGCGCATCTCCATCTCGCGATGTTCAACTTCCTTGTAGAAAGTAACAGCTTTCCATGCATGCATACCCTTTTTAACCTTTAACTCGTCAATAATTCCCCGCCTTTTTTTCAAACTTTTGTCAACGTCTTTGACAACATCCAACAGTTTTCGTGTTATTTGATTGTCGTTCGCAACCTCCCTTTCCATTTGCACAACCCACATAAGAGCATAATTTTTGGATTTTGCGGCTTGTTCTAGTTTTTATAGATGACCACCCGTTTCTAAACCTTCAAGATCCATTTTTGAAGTTTCTATGCGTTTGCGCTTGATGTTTGTTTCGGAAGATGAACCCGTTTCTAAACCTTCGAGATTGAAATTGTTACTACTGCTGGAGGTAGTTGGTACTGCTAATACAAAAGTTTATACTGCTAGGTTCAGTTAATATTGTTGTGTACATGTGGATTGAAATTG
>BQNB010063490.1:11918-35662 GCA_026074375.1 Tanacetum coccineum | reverse complement strand
AAGTTTATATTTTCCCTAGGATTTTCATAGCTTAAAGTACTTTGTTGCATTTTTTAGATTTTTCCAACTTTGTTTGGTACTTTTTATAAATTTTTTAGATTAAAATCGTTTTTAATTCGTAATAAAGAAATTAAAAGAAAAAAAATATAATTCTTTTTTTTTAAATTTTCTTTTAGCATTTAGGACCTAGGAAAAATAAATTTGCATTCGTAGGGTTAAAATTTTACAATTTCGTTTTTTAAAGAACGAGATTGAATCCCGTTTACGTTTTTCGTGTTTTTAAGATTTAACCACTTTTGATTTTGGTCTGGTATTCTTTGTTCTTACTTTTTAGTCACTTAGGGTTTATAAAAAGTTAAAAATCATTTTAGGCTTAAAATTTCATGTTTTAGGTTTTTTTGAAGTCGCGTTTTTACGTTCCCGTTTATGTTTTTAATTTCGTGATTGCTTTCGTGGTTAGTTTAGATTTCCTTGATTTTGCATTTTTAATTGTAGAAATAGAATCTAATCACATCTTTGAATATTCAAGCATTGTTCACAAACGTAAACTTGATTTTCAAATTCACGCCTCGACGGGAAACGACTCGGGAATCATACTTCCGGTTTACTACAATTGAGAGATTTTTGATTCTTATCCTTATATTTATATATTTATAAGTATATTATATATTTATTTATATATATATTTTTAAGGGTTAGTCTCGAACCAATCAATTTTTGGCACCGCTGCCGGGGAGGCCATGAGACGATTATCGAGTTGAAGTTTGTTTTGCCTTGAAGACCCTTCCTCGTGAAGTTATCATTCTCGTTTGTGAATATTTTCTTCTTATTATTTTAAAAATATAAAAACACAAAAATATTTTTTATTTTCTTTTATAAAAACAAGAAAAAACCAAAAAAAAATAAAAAATAATAATAATAATAATAAAAACATTATCCTTAATTATCAATAAAAATGCATCATCAATATAATGCTCTCAACTGAGGCATTATCATAATAAGTTCCCAAACAAAAGATTTAAAACTTGCCTTTGTGTTACTTGCGAGGTACGGCTCACCTTTAATTGATTAACAAACTACAAGAGGGGTATAAGGAGGGTTATTCCGAGAAACTACGACCCGAAAGGAGAAGGTTTTTAATAGCTTCGCGCTTTCCTGCTCCTCCGCTCCTTTGTGCGTTTATCTTTTAGAGAGCTACCGTGAAACAAGTTGATTATTGGTTTAAGTTATTCAATCTCGTTTTGTTCTTTAAATAAAATATGATGTTTAAAAACTTGAAAAAACCAAAAATAATCTCCTTTAACCTCTTTTTCATTTAATTCTTATTTTCTCGACCCTCTAATTTAATTCTTCTTCTTATCCCTCTAAATTGTTTAATTCTTATGGCGTCATTCGACTATCGTTTAAATCCCCTTTACGCGATTAAACAATGCTCATCTTGTGGAGCTTTGTACACTACAGACTATTGTTGTTCTAAAGGGGGTCTCGTAGACAAGATCATTCGTGAACGACCCCCTCAGCATTGTGCAACTTGTGGGGACCCGGTTGATGGTATGTATTGTCGACCTTGTGCTTTTGTGCGAAAGTGTTTGAATGAAGGTTGGTATACAATTCATGATGAAAATGAAATTCTAAACACTTTCGAGTCATCCAATGACAACACTAACATTGTTAGTGCACCTCAAGAGCCATTCGTCTTCAATCAAGACCCCGGTAAAAATTCCTCGCAAAGTCCTCCACATATTGACCACCATTGTTGTTACGAGTGTGGGGATTCGTTAGACGATATCTTTTGTCAACGATGTACTTGTAAGTCTTGTGGGAAAGGTGATCATTATGGTTACAATTGTCCATCGTAAATTCCGATTATCTCTAATCCGGAACCATGCTACATACAATCAAAACCTTAATGAGATCCTACAAAATTTGCAAAGTTTGCAATAATAATGTCTTTTGGGTACGTTCCAACAATGTGGTTGTAATGAATATGATGGAGTTTGTTTCTATTGTACTGTTGGAAATGGAACACCAATCAATTTTTCAATTCTTATTAGTTTTTGAATGATGCGTTATAATGGTTTACATTTGTCCACCTCAAGTTCCGTTTATCTATCCGGAACCGTGTTACAATCAAGACTTTAATTACCCACAAAACTTTCATAATTTTCAACAACAATATCGTTGTTGTGAAAATTGCGGGGGTCCTCATGAGACTTTTCAATGTCAACCGATGAATCAAAGTTATTACGAACCTAATCCTGCTTATGAATTCTAATTCTTCAGTTTTGACCACTTTCAACCCCCTAATATACCGACAATCACCAATCTTCAATGCTCAAAATGACTCCTTCCATTCCCAAAATAAGCTTATGGAGAAATTGACATCTGTATGTGATATGGTTGGTCAATATATACAAAATAAGGAAGAAGAAAAGCGAATTAAAGAAGAGCAAGCGGCTAAATCTCGATATTGGAAGATTCCTGTTTGCTACGATGATGACGATGTCGAGGAAAGATCGATTTCCTTAAAAGATACTATTATTTCTGGACTTCCTCCGTGTGTTGCAATCACACCCGCTTTATCAACCGAGGAGCCCGTTGACTCTCTCATAATGGAGAACGAGCATCTTGACACAATTCTGGAAACGGAATCGGATGAATTCATAAATTCTAGTGTTGAGAACCTTGTTCAAAACCCAAGTCAGTCCGAGGATTTCTTCGATATCAAAAGTGAGTATGATATGCCCGTTTGTGATAATTTTATGACTTTCTCAAATCTTCTCTTTGATGCTAACGACGATTTCTCCTCTAGTGACGACGAGTCATTTTCTGATGAGGACGTTCCAAACGAAATTTATTCGAACCCTCTTTTCGATGAAGAAATCATTTCCGTTAAGATTGATGCTTGGATCATTTCTATGATTGATTCTATTCTTAAGCAGTTCTCCGGTGAACTCGCTCATAATGATTTAATTCCACCAGGAATTATTGAAGCCGACTTTGATCTTGAGGAAGACATTCGTTTTATTAAGAGATTGTGAAGATAAATCATCTCCCGCGTCCACAGGAAGCTTTTTTCAAGCTAATATCTGATACGTTTAGATTATTCGATTCATTTCCCACATTTCCTATCCGACAGTTAAGGATATTGACTCTCTTAGGAAGAGATCAGTATATTTCTCGTGTCTGGACGGACTCAATACCCATCAGGTATTGAGAGTGATGATTTTGAATCGAGGTAACGATAATTCTACTTCCTTCCCAATTCGAATCATTTCAAGTTGATTATCCCAAAATTGGGAAAATTCAACCATTGATGGTTGAAGACATCCCCGTTGATGTGCCTAACATTTTGCCCACCCATCCCACCCTTCATATGGATTTTGACTTCATTCCTTCTCATAATGATCTCGGATCCGATCTTGATGTTTCTTCTCCTTCCGAAGATAGAAACAAGATTTACGATCCGAGGATATGCATTGAAGTCGAATCCATGAAGTTAAAGTTTTCTATCACAGTGTCCTTGCTTCGAAGGAGAAATCTCCTTTTTCTTTATCACATCGGGGTTTCAAAGCTTCCAAGTTGTTTCATCATAAAAGCCCGATGTTGATTCATGGAGACAACACTCCTAATTTGGGTGTTCGTCATCCCCATTTTTATCCCCCTTGACAAAGCTCAAGTATGGGGGGATCGGGTCAAGCTAAGTGACCTTAAACAAGCGCTTCGTGGGTGGCAACCCATGCTTATCCCTTAGTAGTAGTAATGAATAAGTGTTTTTTGTTGTGTGAAAGGCTCGCCTCTTTCTTTCTCGTGTTTCGTGTTTTGTTTTGTATGTCCAGGATTGCCCGGATTTTTGAAGCCTCTCGTGCTCGCGGTTTTTGTCCTTCGATCACTCAAGCTTCAAATCCTCAGCTTCATTTGGGAAATCCAATATCCAAATCTTATCGACTAACGTTTATCTTTTTTTTTTTTTTTTTTTTTTTTTTTTTTTTTTTTTTTTTTTTTTTTTTTTTTTTTTTTTTTTTTTTTTTTTTTTTCTTTAAGCATACTTAATAAACGGCTTAGAGTGACGTAGAGACCCTTCTTAAAACATTGAGGACAATGTTTAGTTCTAGTATGGGGGGATCTATCGATTTGATTGTGCCTGCAGCCGTTGTTTTCACGTAATCCTGTTTTTACCACCAAAATACCAAAAAAATGAAAAATTTTAAAAATTTTCAAAAATAAAATAAGTGTTTTGTCATAATTTTGACTTTCCTGCTGGGTAGAATAAGAATAAATTTTGACTCGATCGAGCGTGTTGAGCTCTAGCTTGTTCCTTAACTTTTAGACTAAGCGTTCGCGGAACTTCGCGAAGAACGAAAAATGATAGAGTTAAGTATGAGTTGGATGCTAAACAAGGATTATTTGGAAATCTTAAGAGCTCATGTGTGTAATTTGTGGCTTTTTCTCCCATAAGCTCCTAACCGGACTAATAATACGTGCTATTTTTGGAAATTAAACTTAAATCAACAATTTTTATGTAGTCGATAGCAATAATTTTAGTCTTAGTTCAAATTTATACTTAAATTTTCCAAAAAGAAGTCTTCTCTATATATCGTGAAATAAAGTAAAATGAAAAAAAAATTAAAAAAATTAAAAAAAAATGATTAAAAAAATAAAAAAAATAATGAAAAATGTGGTAATAATAATTATAAACTGTGGGCTGATAAAAGTTTGCTGCATCTTGCCGGCTCACAACCGATGTTGCAGCCTTCTAAAAAAAGCCCATAGTAAGAATAATAATCCGAGACCGATAAAAGTTTGCTGCATCTTGCCGGCTCACAACCGATGTTGCAGCCTTCTAAAAGGTCGAGGGTTACGATTGCATCAATGTTATGTTTAATGTTAAGTGTGATTTAATAAATATAGGAAAATCTATTTTTCTTAAATTTATATATGCTTTTGAACTTAGATTATTTCAATTTAAGTTGTGATAAGCTATGTATATACGGGAAGCCTAAGAGTTTTTGAAACCAAAGGTCCGTGAGTCCCGATACTAGTCTCTGTGGGGTGTCAAAAGCCTGGTCACTTAGCCGCAAGGTTGGGATGTGCCAAGACGAAATGTCCGCTACCTGTGGATGATCTCGGCCTTCAAACTCATTATTCTCGGGTGGAACGTGAAGCATAGAAATTTTGCAAAACGTTGATCCATGGTTAAAATTCAAAATGGCACATTCACCTAAGATATAATAATTGTCGGAGGTAAAAGTATCACATTGCAATATGATAGTGGTAGCATCTTACTTATATTTAGCATTGTTTCCGTTTTAAACTTGGTTTGGGACGCAGTGAAAAGTCCAAGACGATGATTATCCTTTTTGGGGCATATTATGAATTGAAATGTTTCCTTGTTCCTAATGATCTCCTAAAAGTTATAAAATAACGAAAGTCAAATAAGTTAGTTAGTTGCTTAAAAAGAAAAGTACAAAAAAATGAGAAAAAGGAAAAATACAAAAATATAGTGGTAGTAAGTGTAAATATGGTCAAAACAGGGATTTTCAAAGCTATTGATTCTTTCATTCCCCTTGATGAACACTTAGCTACTTTTCGAGGTAATTAGTCGAGGGGGATTGAGATTCTTGGTTTTCCTAAGTGTTTACTTATAGCATTGCGTGAGGACACGGCAATATCTTAGTATGGGGGATTTTGGTATTGTGTAATTACACATACCTTTTACATAATAAAACGACACTAAACGACCAAAAAAACGCACATAAAATGCCATATATATGCTTGTTTTTGTGTTTGTATTGTGCAGGTACCGGATATTCACTAAAGGACGAAAAACAAAGCCAAAACGATAAAACCGAGCACAAGAACGGAAAGAGCGTGATGAAAAGCCAAAGTCAAAAAGTCAAGGTCAAAGTCAACAGAAAAGTCAACTCGACAAAGTCAAAGTCAAAGCCGAGCAGAAACCGAAGAAAACTTATCAGGCCAAACCAACCCATTTTATTGGGCCAAGTCGGCCTAATAAGTCATTTAAAATCACGAACTTAAATAATCCATTATATGAAACAAGCCATTTCCCTTGTATACACCAAAACGGCCCAAACCTTAATAACATAGGTCCCAATCCCTACTTAACCCACGTTAGCCTATATCCCTTCTCTACCTAACTGTCGTTAGTCCTCCAAGGACTAACTTTGAAACAACATATAACACCATGAGGGACCTATCCTGGCAAACCCCTAAACTTACTATACCACAAGGGACCATGGTTGCAATCAACTTATACAAATTGAGGGGCCAATTCTGCCTATTCCCAAAACTTTAACCCTGCATCAAAACAGAGTAACCACACTTCTTGCCAAAACCCTTTGTTATTATTCATTGTCGTTTTCCATCTAACCTTGCAACATAAGACAAACCATCACTCTCCCTTATCCCCACCTCACTACACTCCATATTACATGTTGGCAATCCCCTTTGTTTCCATTGGTTGAAGGTAAAATACAAAAAAATAAAGGGTTTTGATCATTCGGATTGGGGTCCAAGCAAAATCAATGGCTAAGATTGACTATGGGCTTATACTCACACAACAAGCACACATCTTGAAGCACTCTCAGAAGAAACACAAGAAGAAGCTCAAGACCTTAGCACTTTAGTATAAATATAAGCATATGTAGCTTATTAGCTTTGGTCGAATTTTGCTAAGTCAAATTTGTACCATTTTAATACTACAATTTACTTTTCATGTCATTTAATTTACTGTCATTTTAATTTCCAAGCATTGTAATTTTATTTTTCAAGTTAATGAAATTTTAAGTGTTTTCTTTAAATATTGTCATTTTACATTACTTGTCGTTTAATTACTAATTTTAAGCTCTTATATGAGCTTTTGAGTCCTTCAAAGCTTATTTAAAAGTTTGTTTTCAATTTCTGTCGTAAAACCAAAAATCATAAAAAAATCTGTCCAAGAACATTGGAGCAAGGTAAATAGTGGATGGCCTTAGGTTAGAGCTTCTTGGGAAGCATATAGGTTGGTTTATAAGCTGTTTGAGAGCTTATTCCCTTGCCAAAAGCTTTGGACTCCTGTAAGCTCTCTTTTTCAATTTTTGCTTATTTTACTGTAGCTTAGCTTATTACTGTTTTAATCTGCTTATTCTTGCTTGTTATTGTTATTTATTGCTTATGTGTCTTTGTTTATGGCTTAAATGTCTCTTGTTTGAATTTTTCTTTAGAACTGTTTCTTTTTAGCTAATTCTGCTTATTGCTCTTTTGCTTATTTAAGTGCTTATTTGTTATTGGATTGTGTTTATTTTTGCTTAATGTTGTTTGGTAATCATTTGTTTTCAAATTCATAGGCTTAAATCTTTGTTAATCACCTCAAAATAGCTTTTAGAAAACTTAAAGGGGTGTTTGGGACAGTAGGTCAAAAAGGGTCAAATTTGTATCATAAACATTTGGGTCACTTTGCCAGCTTGTTTTGAACTTTTTCTATAAGTTACTTCAAAACTGTGGTGACAAACAGTTTTGAAGTACTTATTTTTCTAAGTCTTTTTAACTAGGGTTTTAAGAATTGGTTTAATGTCCTTTTTGATGTCTTAATGCAATAGGATAGTTGTTTTTAGTTTACTTGTGTTTTATCAATTCTGTTAAAGTTTTTGTTAAGTAAATTTTAGTATAAAACTGCTTTTTCAGTTTCAAAAATTAGTTTAGTTAAAAGTGTTTTTAGGATATGAAATTTTGAGCATAAGCTCATTGGAGGTCAAACTCCATCTGTTTTAACCTATTTTTCATTTTGAAGCTTATTTTCTAGCTTATTTGTAGGCATGCATAGTGCTATTTCTCTTTTTAAGAAAACCAAAAAATGCATACTGTCTGAAAAACAACCATTTTCACTTCACTTTTTTATAGCCTTAATGAATTTCAAACTCTTTTCTCTTTAGTGTTTTAGAAAGCTTATAGGCCAATCTTTTTAGGTGTACACCTCCTCAAGCCATAAGGTTCCATCAAAGGGCTTAAAAATAAGCCCAAAAGTGGTCCCTTAGGCTGTTTGCCTGCTGTTTTTGGCCTATTTTGCTTATTTGCTTTTCTGCCTTTAGTTGCTTATTTCCTTGGCTTATTTTTGTCACATTTGCTTATTAGGTTAGTATAAGTCTTTTTTAGCTAATTTAACTTAGGTATAAGCTTATTTAAGCCTATTTGTTCTGTTAGTTTAGAATTTTAAGAATTTAAGCTTTTTAGAGATTCTGTTCTGTTAGCTTATTCTTCTTTTGCTTTTTTTTGTTCCTATTTGCTTATTAGTTTAGATTTAAGATGCTTCTAGCTTATTTAGTTCAGTTTTTAGCTTATTCATAGATTTTGTGTAAAATAGTTAAGTTTTAAGTCATTTTCTAGTTTTTTTGCATTCTGTCATCATTTTTCAGCTTATTTCAGGCTTATTTTTAAGTTTTGTAAAAACTTTTCTTCTTTAAAGTTGCTTATTTTTGCTAGTCCTATAAGTTTTTAAAAAGAGAATTGAAAAAAAAATGTTTTTGAAAAAAGGAGAGGCATGGGGGTCGAACCCATGACCTCCCCTTTCACACACACTCGTCCCACATAACTCACACACTAACCATTGGCACCAGTAGGGCCATCTGGTTTTTCTTCTCCCTATTTTATTCTTGTACCCTTTTAGCCCAATAAGCCTTTCAGCCCTTTTGGGCTTATTTCCAGCTTATTTCAATAAGCTGGCAACCCAACTTTATTTTTCCTAGAATCAGCATAAGTCAAAGTACTTTTTGTAATTTTTTCACATTTTTCTCATTTAGTTTGCTATTTTTAATAATTTAATTTCATTAAAACAGTAATTAATTCATAATAAATAAAATAAAAGTCAAAAAAATATAATTCTTTTTTTCAAAATTTTCTTTTATCATTTAAGACCTAAGAAAAATAAATTTGCATCCGTAGGGTTAATTTTGCAAAATTTGTTTTTTTTTAAAGAACGGGTTTTAAATCCCGTTCTCGTTTTTTGTGTTTTTAAGCTCAAATCACTTTCGTTTTTGGTCTAGTTTTCTTCATTCTAACATTTTAGTCACTTAGGGTTAATTAAAAGTTAAAAAATCACTTTAGGATTAAATTTTTTTATGTTTTAGGTTTTTAAATCGCGTTTTTACGTTCCCATTTTAGGTTTTAACTTAAATTGCTTTCGTTTTAGGGTATCTTTTACTTGTTTTTGCATTTTTAATTGTAGAAATAGAATTGTGAGTCCCTTGTTAAATAGATCTCTGCAGCCTATTAAGGATGATAGCCAAGATGTATAAATACAGTTGACTATGTAGAAACACTAACTATGAATACTATGTGTTAATGCGGAATCTTAACACAAGTACTAAGAAGAACTATAAATTAACTAAATAATAATTTCTATTAATCTGCTTTGAGTGATTACAGATTACTAACTATGAGATATGATTTTGTATGAGATATATTGAGCTCTCCTCTAACTATGCCAAGAGGGATCCTTTTATAGACCAAAGATAAACCCTAACAGGCTTACAAAACGCGTACATATCTTTTCCTAAAATATCTCATACATATCTCTTAAACGGTACTAACTAATTTCTACTATCGGTACTAACTAACTGATCAGTACTTAACATTTTGTACTGTCAGTACTAACTATAACTATCAGTACTAACTATTAATACTGTCGGTACTAAGTTAGGAAAACGTAATTCCCAACAACCTCCCTTAAAATGATGTTTGAACTCTTTTAACTTCATGTTTCTTCAGATTTATCTTCTTTAGCTCATAGAGGATGTATCCAAACACTTTAACATTTCTTGAGCTTTTAAACACTATCCTCTTCAGCAGCAACTTTGTCTTCTCAGCAACACAGCAACATCTTTTCAGCAACAATCCAACTAAGTTGGCTTTGTAGTTTTTGGCAAACTACCAGCCATAAACGGATTTGATGTTCCTTTACCAGTAGCCGTTTGCTCTGGGATAGTTAACTCTTCATTTTAAAAACATGGTGAGTTAATTACCATACAGTTTTTGGTAAACTGTCAACCATCAACGGAATTGATTTGTCTTTACCAAATACCGTTTGCTTTTGGACTAGCCAATGCTTCATTGCCATAACATGGTGCATTGATAAACCATATAGTTTTTAGCAAACTATCAGCTATCAACAGATTTGATTAGTCTTTACCAAGAACTGTTTGATCTTGGACTAGCCAACTCTTCACCAATGAAGCAAGGTGAGTTGAGAACCCTACAATTTTTGGTAAATTGTCAACCATAAACGGATTTGAGAAGTCTTTACCACAAGCCGTTTGCTTATGGACTAGCCAGTTCTTATGCCTGTTAAGCATGGTGAACTGATGACCATTTGTTGTGTGGTTTTGAAACCAACACTCAAAGATCCTCCTCATCTCCATCAGAGTCTTCAGGTTCTAACTCTGCAACTAGCTTCTTGACAAATCTAATCAACTCTAATGCCATAGTACTGTCTTCTTCAGATTCCAACTTTAATTCCAGCATTTGCAACAGTACTTTCTTTCTCAAAGGATACTTTTTCTCTACAAGCATATGAATGACTAATCCTGCCTCAGTCATTAAAGTATGTACCCCTGAAGAACCATGTAACTTCCAACTTACTACATTCCAATCCTGCTGTGAGTTCCAAAACTTATCTTCATCATCTGGATTGAACATAATCATCAAATCTCCCCAAAGTACTCTATCAAATCCTTCAGGTATCTCATCTTGATATCTGTCCATCACCAGTTGATATACAGCATTCAAATCATCTCTATCAAATATGGAAAGCACCCTCATCAGAGTACTAAAGTATCTCTTTTGTCCATTGCTTCTAATCACCACATTTTGATTAATCTCCTCTAAGTGTTTAGCTTTATCAACCTGTGGTTTAGTTCCAAGATACTCAGTTTTCCATTCTATGATAGGATACTTCTTGTCAAGTATTTCATAATCCACTTCTTTGTCCTCATCTGGAGCTATTGTTAAACATAATCTCAGCTCATCATTCTCTTTCTCACTATCATCCTCAGAAGTGTTTTGTCTGAATCTTCTTTTCCTTGACTTCATCTTTTTCCTAGTACCAAGTTTTCTTTTTCTAGTACTTTCTTCTTCTTTATCTTCCTCCTTGACCATTTCATTCTTAGAGGAATCAATTCCTTTTTCATTCATCTTTTTGATCAGTCTTTCATCTTCAGCAGACCCAATAGAAATGAAATCTTCATCTGACCTCTTAATCTTTTCATACAGAGCTTGTATTTCCTCAAACTTCTTGGTTTTCAAATCAGAATGCTTGAAGTTTCCTACATGCTTCAAGTAGGTCATCATTTGATTTCTCAGTTGATTCTTTGTAGGTGGTCTGTTCCTGATAGCTTCTGATCTTTGTTGAGCAAGGAATTTTCTTTGAGCAGCAATTGTGTCATGAAGGAATTTTGCTCTTTCTTCTATTGTAAATTGCTCTCTTTCTTCTTCTTGAAGCTTCTCAGCAAGAAGTCTATCAGCCTCAATTCTTGCCTTTATGTCATCATAATTTCTTATGAGAGCTTCATTGGTAGCTTCTTCTTCAGCTAATCTGTTTCTTTCCTCTTCACCTTCCCACTCTTCTTGTACTTTCCTAGCCATTTCTTCATCACTAGCAAGCTGTTTAAACTTCTTCTCAGCTTCAGGAATACCATCAGATTCACTTTCAAATTCATCCTCCTCTTCTATTTTCTTCTTCCCTTTGTCTTTTGGATCAATCTTTGGAAGAGGCTTTAATGTCAAAAGTGATCTTGTTGAAGTAGGCTTAGGTCTTTCAGTTTCTTCAATATCCTTAAACTCTACACCTTTCTCCTTCTCTCTTGAAACTGCTTTGGCTTGACTCATGTTGAGAAGAACCTGAGCTATTGTTTCATCATCTCCAAATATTGTAGAAGTAGGTGGTTGAGATGGTTGGGTAGTTTGAGTAGCCCTTCCTTCTTCAGTATGCTCATCAGTACCTTTACTTTGCTCATCAGTACCTTTACTTTGCTCATCAGTACCTTCATTTTGATCATCAGTACCTTCATTTTGCTCATCGGTACTATCTTTCTGCCTGTCGGTACTAACTTTTGGTGTGTCAGTACTAACTTTTGGTGTCTTAGTACTAACTTTTTGTTGAGCAGTACTAAGTACATTTTCAGTACTAAGTACATCTTCATCATTCTCCTTCTCTTCATCCACTACATCTCTTGTCCTCCCCACATCTTGAGCAACCTCAGTCTCCATATAATCCAGTGTATCTTCAGAAACCTCATCAAATAGTGGATCTTTATGGACTGAAGGTTCACCTTTGAGGATCTATAGGACTGAATGGTTCACATTTAGCATACTTTCTCCCTGTTTGGATACAGGACTCTTTGTTGCACCAATGTTTTTTTGAGGGTCTTTTTCTTGTAATTCTTTGCTTCAAGGAGAACACTGTGCATCCATGCTCTATGGTGTTTGATTTCAGGTTTAGCTTGCTTCTGTGCTGTTTGGTTCTGTGCCTTAAGTGTTGTATTTCTTTGCTTGATCTGAAACCTGTGCACTAAAGAGAGAAAAAGATTAAACACTTTGGAGTGTCATTTCCACCTATCATTCCTGTAAGGGATTTATCACTGGATTGAATGACTCAAGATTCCCACCAGAAACTTGCTGGAATAGAATCAGGAGATGATAGTAGGAAGGTTAAAGAGATTCCTGTTAAATGTTCATACCAAAAGGTCTTTATTTAAACTTCTATTATTTGGTATTTTTACAGTTAAAAGTTCATAAGGTGTCATTATTATGAGGCTGGTCACTAATACCCTATTTAGAACATAACAAGCAAGTAACTAACTGCTGTCAGCCAAAAAGACGACTGTGTCGGTGTGAAACATTGGATCTGTAAGATGGTCCTAGCTGCCTCAATTAGGGTACTTGCCAATTTGTTCTTTGTCTTCATACAACTCCATGCTTTGTTGTGGAGTTCTGCATTACTTATATTCCCTCTTGTTCCCTTTTGACCCAAAAAATTCAATAAAAATCCTTGTTCTTAAATTATGTACCATTTATCACTTTCTAATAGTTTTAACTTTTTTGATTCAATAGGTTCTCATTTTGTCTTATAAAGTCCTTAAGGATCACTAGTTTCTCCTTAGTTCTTCTTATGAAAAACCACCCACTAAAACCTGTAAAATTATCAGTGATTACTAGGCATAGGTTCATATGTTTATGTCCTTACATATGTAGGTCCAAACAAATCCATATGAAGAAGTGTAAGGAGTGGCTAATTGAGCTTACTGATTTGGCCTTACAGGAGGCCTTGTGTTGCTTTCCTTTCTAACAAGCAACACAAGTGTGGTCATTTTGAAAAATATTTTAAGGTAAACCTCTTACAAGGTTTCCCTTTACAAGTTTGTTTAAGTTTTTGAAATTAACATGACCCAACCTCCTATGCCATTTGTTATATTCATCAATTATGGCCTTTTCAATTAAACAAGCTAATCCTCCTGATGGAACAATGTTCTCTAAATTGAAACTGTACATATTGTTTTGTCTGGGGATCTTAAGTAATACTTGATTTTCATCAGGTAACTTAAATTCAGGAGACAAAACAATACATTCAGAGTCAGTAAACAGAACTTTGTTCTTTTTGTCACACATTTGTGAACAAAAAGAGATTGAAATGCCTGAAGTTTCTTTCACCAAACCTAACGTACCTCAAAATCTAACTTACAAGTTTTTATTTTACCTTTACCTGTGACGTAAAACCTTTACTAACTCCAAAAGAACAGGGGGTACCATAGTCTTAAAATTTCAAGCAAGGTAAGGCCTTGTTTCCGTCATGTGCCTGGAACAAACCCTCTATCAACAATTCTTTATCTTTTTATAAGCTCTATGTGGATAGTCCTGCACATCAAATGAAAGAGATTAGATTCTCTTAGGGACCCAAGCCTGTTTGGGCTTAAGTCTGCCTAGTGGATCTTTGAAAGTGTAACAATTTCTAAGACTGGATCCACCATTGTATTTAGAGACATTATTGCCAGTTGTATCTTTGTGGTCTTAATTACAACCTGCCGTGGGTTAACAGCAGTTTCCCTTTTTCCCTAAATCAGTACTAATTTTTTTTACTTAGCAGAATTAACCTTTTGTTTTCAAAAATTGTGCTAAAGTATTGTCGTCTTTTTGAAAGGCCTTGAAAGATTGTGAATGAAGTTTTGTGAAAAACATGTGTTGGTATTACTCTACGTCACATTGGGGCTTAACGTATTCAATTCAAAGCTTAGAGTACTAGATGTATTGTCTGTCTGTTAAACTTTGCCTGGCGTACTAACATTTTTAGTACCGCTAAGTTCTCAGCAGTATAACTGGAATGTTTGCAGTTCTAGTTAGTATGCTGAAGGAACAAAATTGGTTTTGTTTTATTCACTCTTTGCACATTGTCTCCTCCATTGTTTAACTCATGCTTATCTTGGCCACCCTCTCTCATGGAAATCACAATCTATGATTAAATGATTAGACTTACCTAATACAAAACATGCTTCTTACAGTAAACCCATACCCTACATCTTTCTTATCAACTTTAGGTTTTTTGACTATGTGTGAACATGATTCTTAACATTTTCCCAGGAGTTGTTTACTTGCTTGGTTAGCAAAACTAGTGTTCTTGTTACTTTTGTTGGTATAGGACATATACTCATCTTCACTATCTGATCTACTCTACAATGATAGGAGCATCAGACCAAACCTTAGGTTGACATTCTACATTAGATTCATTGACAACTGGTTTAGACACTAATTCAGAGGGTTCTGTACTAATGTTAGAGTCACGGGTATCAAACTCACTTGATTTAGATTTACTAGGTTGAGTCTGTTTTGGACCATATGTAAATTGAGTTATCTACTTCAATATCGGTCCTAACGGGCATCATATAATTCCCTTTCATGGGGTAGGGTATAGCCATGAATTTCCTCCTGCTATAACAAACCTATCATACAAAGGTTGTTTTTCTAACTCACTCTCTTTATTCATAAAAACACTTTGTAACACTTCATTTTCATAGCTTAAAATACCATCATATCTGTGATCCCCATACCCAAGCCCAAACTTATCATTAGCACTCATTTGGGTATTAAGCAGTTTACTAAGATTCTTAGAAGAGTTATGCCATTTTTCTACTTTAGCCTTTAAATCTTCTTTTTCTTTTTGAGCTTCTGCTAGCAATTTCTTATGGTATGTTAGAACATCTGTCTATATCTAAGTCTATCTTCATAAATTTTATCTTTTGTTCATACCAAAGTTGACCTTGGTTGGATGAGCAAACTAACCGTGCTTCAATTTTCTGAAGACCTTGAGTTATATGTTTTATTTCTATGCTTGCATCACTATGTTGTCTCTCTGAGCATATTACAGTTTTTTTAAGGTTGCATAAGATTCTTTACACTTATTTGAAACATAAAAGTTACCTCTGTGTCTGATTCTGAGCTGTTGCAAGCCATCAAAGCATAATCTTCATCTTCTTCTGAATGATTTGTCCAATCTACACCTTCTCCATCATTATTGTCACCAATGCTTTAGAGTCCTCCTTCTTTCCAGTTCTGCTTCTATTCTTTCTTGTTTCTAGAAGAATTTCATGCATCACCTCCTGCCGTTTATCTTGATTTCCCTTGATTTTACACTCTTTAGCAAAATGCACTGTCTTGTGGCAATTGTAGCATTCAACTTTGGTTTTATCAAAGCCAACTGGTTCTTTTGCATCAAATTGTAGCTTTCTACCAGTCTTTTTGTAAAACTTTTTCATTCTCATTGAGATCATGGCTACTTGCCACTTCAAATAAATTTCTTCTAGGGCATTTTCATCAAATCTGTCCAAGTCCTCTTGATCCAGTGACGGCAACTTGATTGAATTAAGCAAGTAATGGCGATATGATGTTAGTTTGTTATACTGTGAGGTTTTGACCAGAAGTGATTGGGAACACAATATAAGCCTGGTACTTACTTCTTTAAGTAATGTGGTGGTTTCCAGAGACAAATGCTAATTTTGCGGGCTAGAGGATGATGCTGTTAGAACCTTTTAATCACTCTCAAAAGCTCTTAGATTATTGTACACATTCATCAAAGCTGAGATGTCTACTCCTGGTTTGGTCCTTCATAATTAAGGAACTTGTGGACCAGGGCAGAAAGGTAGAGATCTTAGAATTTTTGATTTTCTATCTCCGTGGATACACTGCTTCATGAATCTCTAATTGACTAAGAAGATTTGGAACTGTCATAGCCTTTGTGAAGCCCTTTCTGTATTGGATTCAGAGAATCCTTCAAAATGTTGCTTCATAGATATACTTCTGAATCTTCTTGGATTGTTTCATTTCCACCCAAATCTGGGTTTGATGGCATCCCACATCTCTTTTGCATCAGTAATCTTTGGAATTTAGCAAGATGATATTCTGGTGAGAAGCCATAAGCAAGGTGGTCCTAGCTTTTTTCTCTCTTTTCTCTGGTATGTTTTCTTCTTGCAGTTCTGGGAGGAAAACCCTAATTGTCTCCTTGTGTATCTTTTTTAGTGGATTGATACAGGACATCCTATTTTGTTATAACCTCCCAGATTGGATAGTCTGTATGAGCCAAATAGTGTTTCATTTTCATAGCCCATATATCATATTCTCCTTTTTTGAGAATAGGCAGCTTGATGGTTGATACTGTATGAGGAGTTTGTTGTGTTGGTGTTTGTGATGATGATGGTGGAGGTGGTGGTGGTGGTGGTGGAATTTCATCTTGTGATCCAGACATGTTTAGTTTTAGAAGGATGAGGGTTTATTAGATTTATTTATTCTTCTTATTCAGAGTTTCTCACAGGCTCTGATACCACTTGTGAGTCCCTTGTTGAATAGATCTCTGCAGCCTATTAAGGATGATAGCCAAGATGTATAAATACAGTTGACTATGTAGAAACACTGACTATGAATACTATGTGTTAATGCGGAATCTTAACACAAGTACTAAGAAGAACAATGAAAAACTAAATAATAATTTCTATTAATCTGCTTTGAATGATTACAAATTACTAACTATGAGATATGATTTTGTATGAGATATATGAA
Organism: Tanacetum coccineum; assembly: GCA_026074375.1. Lineage (NCBI taxonomy): Eukaryota > Viridiplantae > Streptophyta > Magnoliopsida > Asterales > Asteraceae > Tanacetum > Tanacetum coccineum. Next base: position 18,571 of record BQNB010063490.1, on the reverse strand, counting down.
GTCTACGTAACTTTGCCAATAGGGGTCCTTTTATAGACCAAGGATTAAACCTAACAGGCTTACATAAACGGTACATATCTTTTCCTAAAATATCTGCGATACATATCCTCTTAAACTTGGTACTCAATAATTTTCTACTATCTGGTACTAATAACTGATCAGTATCCTTACATTTGTACTGTCAGTTCAGATAACTATAATATCAGTACTACTCTATTAATATGTCCGGTACTAAGTTAGGAAAAACGTAATCCCAACAAGAATCTTAATCAAAATCTCTTGACCATTCAAGCATAAATTCCAAACCGTTTTCTCGATTTCAAATTCATGCCTCGTTGGGGAAACATAATGACCGGGAATCTACTTACGGTTTACTACAATTAAGAGATTTATGATTCTTATCCTTATATTATATATTTGTATGTATTATATATATATATATATAGTACTATTATATATATATATATTTATTATATATAAATATATATATATTTATATATATATATATATATATATATATATATATATATATATATATATATATATTTATTTATAAAGGGTTAGTTTCAAATCAATCAGGGGGTTAACTAACCAGTGTAGTTAGTTAATATCACATAATTATATAGGTTTTTTGGTTTAATCCTATAAATTTACCAATCTAGACAAGTTACTTCAATTATAAAATAATACTCATTATGGTAGTCTCGAATAGTATACCAAGCCAAGTTCTAAAGTTTACTACAATCACCGGCACACTCATATATTTATAGAATTTTTAGTAGAATGGGGGAAACAGAATATGCTTAATCCTCACAAATATGGTATTAAGGTGTCTATGTGTGCGGGTTATGCAATTAATAATATCACAAATATGTGTTAAAAAAATAAATTTAAGCATATTATTATGAAAATAAAGACAAGTGGCGTTCTAATTCTCCTCCCCCACTTGAGATATACAACACTCACGTTGTATAAAATTAACATGAAAAACATGAAATATAAAGAATTAGAACGGAGATAGAACTTTCATTGAGATTGCTCGGTATGATCCTCCATGTTGTGTATGTGAGCAAGAATGTGTGTTGTTGTTTTTGGAAAGATCTAAATCCTAGCTATGAACAACACTACAATAAGATACCAGATTGTATGTGTACCACAAATTCATCTTTCGTATAGTAAGTTTATGTATTAATCAATATAGAAATACAATAGCAATTGTATCATCCAAATAAACTTCGGTTAGAAAATAAAAACAAAAACGATAACTGTACAGGACATCGATACGTCATATCTATGTTTTAGGATACGCCGTATTTAAACACGTAAGAAAGATAATCTAAATACGGGTCAGAGGTTAAATATGTTGTATTTATAACTATGGATACGTGTATTTACAGTCTGACTATAATGTTTTAAAGTGACAGGGGAAAAATAAAAGGTTAATGTCTAGGTTATATTCATACAGTATCCATAGGACCTGGATACCCGTTCGTGTATCGACAACCTGAGTACGAGAGACTCGATACAGAATTGAAATTACTTTCTGGGTTGTCTCCCGGGTAAGCAACTTTTGGCTTTTGGAGAGTCTTTGAGTTAGACAAACTTCAAGCTAAGTTCCATCTTTATGCATGTCACGTAGTCCACGTGTAGAGCCATTCACTGTCATTTCATCCTTATTGTATTGCGAGGTGGTTCCTCCCAGATTTAAGACTTACTTTGAGGTGCATTTAAGCTTTTGATATGGGATTGCAAAATTCTCCAACTTCAATGGTTCCTTGTCACGTGCACTTACTTGAAGTAATGGTCGAATCTTGTTACATTGCTCGTTAGAGAGGTGTTTAAACCTTGGATGTGAATGGGCTATTTGGTAAGTGACACTATCATTACCATCACCAATGGTAATAAATCCATCAAATCACCTTGCTTCATCACATGCATACCTACAAAAAGGTTTCCCAATAATAACATCGCCCATGTCTTTATCATGGTAAACATCCATATTTTCCACAACTGTAAATCCATGACAACTGAAAAGTTTCCAACAAAGATAGGAACATTTATAAAAGATCCAACAAATTTTTTCCCTATATATTCAACTTTATTTTTCATAATCGAATTATAAAAGCTCTTAGACATAATATTAATTGATAAAATGGGGAAAAAGTTAGCTTTCACATGTTCATAACCTGTCATGCAAGAAAATTGTAAATTATAAGCATAATTAATATGGATCTTCCTATCGTAGTCGCAAAAACTATGATATTCATCTATTCCCTCAATTATCTCATTATCATGCCTAGTTTTGACTACATCAATAACTTCTCCTTCCTTAATCGTGACCTAAGTCCTCCATCCTGTGATTTATCCTAAGCTCTATGGTTCATTAAGATCATTTAATTCAATAAAATCTCCATATTCGGGGTCTTGTGATCTATTCAAAATAAATGCATCGCCCATTAGCCTAGCTTCTAAATCTAGTTCCATTCGCACTCTCAACACATAAACCTTTTTAATTATGTTATTAGTAGGACTATCACTGTTAATACTACTTTGTCATTCCCAACTCTTAAAGCAATCTTTCTTTTATACACATTAATTTTAGCATGAGTAGTAGACAAAAATGGTCTTCCAAGGATCAATGGAATTTTGATATCCTCGGACATATCTAAAACAATACAAATTTATCAATTCCTACTAACACATTTTCTGCTATACCCTTGGGACATTTCACAGTTTTATCATTCAATTCAATGATTAATTTAGTAGGAGCTAATTTACCTAAACCTAGATTGGTAAAGGTCGAATATGTTGGGTTTGTGCTCATGTCATACTGGGACCCATATTTATCGGGCTGGATATACGTGAGCCTTTAGGGTGCGCTACGTTATACACATAGATATAATTATATTGGTTATATATATATTTATTTAGCTTATATTTATTTTATATGTATTAATACTCGATGATGTATCATAATAAATATAAGTGACTAATTTATTCTGTATATTAATATACCAACGATTAGAATACTAAGGTCGTTAAATTAGTTAGTTTACAAATAATTTAACTATAAGGATTTTTTAATTACTGTGGTAATTAATGTTTAACATAAATATTGAAAAGTTAAAAAGTCAACACCCAAGGAGGTTTGTAAGTGCTATATGATGGCCGATTAATGAGAAGGGAAAAAAGAGGGTCCCCCCCCAAAGTGTCAGATTAAGTAGTTTTTTCCCAAAAGCTATGTAACCTAATCTTAAACACTATAAATAGAGGGAATCCCTAGATCTCATAATCATCCCATTCCCTTCTTTCTTCTCTTTTGTAGTCTGAAACCAACAAAACCCTTTTTAGGGATTTTTGGCTTCTTCGACTACTTGATATATTTGATCGTGTTCGATTGGAACTAGAATTCAGGGTGATATTGGTTATGGTGTAGTGTACGTATCGGTAAGAGGTTACTTACTTAGTAACATGAAAGGGTTTTCAGTTTAGCATGTATTACACCACATGGTGAAACTCGAAAAAAATCTTCTGGTTCTTCACGTAGCTGGTTGTATTCGGTATGTTTTCTGGTTATGTTTTATGTTAAGTATAAGTGCTATATGAGTTTAATTCCGCTGCGTAGCTCGTTTAATATTCACGTAATATTAGGTTATTTAGATAACAATTTCCAACAGTGGCATCACGAGTCAAATCGTATAGCGTTATAATTACATAAAAAATAAGAAAAATACCTAAAATACGCATATTTTGTGATATTTTCTTGCTTTTTATGTGCAATTTATTTTAGGAATTTATTTAGTGAAATAATTACTACTATAAAACACATAACATCTGAAAATATAAATATGGTATGTATTTTTGTAAGATCTGATTAATGTAAAAACGCATATTTGATATATATTTCTTTCCTTTTATGTGAAAACTATTTTAGGAATCCAATTAGTGAAATCTATTTCTCCTTAAGATCACATAAAATATGGAAATTAAATATGCTACATATTTTGTGAATATTATTTTTCTTTTATGTGATATCGTTTTTTAGAAAATTATTTTGTAAAATATTTTATCCTAAAATATCACACAAGCATGGGAAATAAATATTTACTTGCCTTCTTTATGTGAAATCATATTTTGGAAATTATTTAATAAAATATATTGTTCTAAATATCACCTAAAATAAAGAAACAAAATATGTGAAAGTTTTTACATTATTTAATATATATATTGTTGCTTATTTATCTTGTAATAAATTGTCAACCATGAATTACGTGCATGTAAACCATGGTTATTAAGCTTAATATATATGTTAAATGGCATGTGTGTTATATTGTATGCATGAAATCATTACATGAATTAATTGGTTAATTGGAAAATATGAGAAGACTTTTGTTAAATTATTGTTTTAATTGCGTAACTGATTCTAGTTTAGTATGATTAATTTTGCTTAATATGTTTTGCATGTTTTATATTTGTGGCATTTTATAATTATGCAAAAACGATTTTCAAAATTAATATGGACTAAAAGTACATGATTTAAAATGCCTTATGTATCATATATTGATATACTACATTTTCTAAATCATGGGCTATATACGTAAATTTGTAATTTCTTGCAAACGTTCTATAATGCAGGGGTTTAGTGGTTTCCGCAAGGGAACCTGCGACGAAACAACGCAAGAATAAACAATTTTACATAAATATTTTAACAATATTTATGGTATGTCGTAGTAATTACTAAAAATGGAATAAATCTTGTTTGGTATCTATCCAGGATTTGATTATATCCCATGGGGATTTAACCTTATCCATAGTAATATTACTTATGCATAAAAATATTGTAAACATACTAACCCTAATTTTATAAATTGCATGTGGTTTATAAAATTATAGGATTTCTATTTATAGAAAGTTTTTAAAACAAAAAATTGAAATGTTTTAAAATAACTAGTGTTATAAGGTTGTATGCATGCTTCCTTATACACAATTTTGGTAACCTTGTTTTTTATCAAAACTTTTATACCCTTAAAGTTTAAGTCATTGCCATCCAAGTATGAAATCAATTTAGTTTGTTCTTTTACTCTTATGACTAGGTCTTAGGGAATTTTACACAAAACGACGGTATACAACAATCGTATGGTCAGACCTGAGACTGTAAAATTACAGATGGAGTATTGGACGACTTAATTGAGTATGGTTGGTCAAACCTTCGAACCGAGGCATACGATGGGGTTAAACATGCTCACTTGATATTATAATTCTAGATTATGATGCCTTGGGCCCCATAAACCTAAGAGTTATACATGTTGGCAATTATCTCCAGCAGATTACCTTTTTAAGTTATATCGTTTCTATTAGATCAACTACATTAATGGTACAACGTCAAGTTGGATCTTAGACCCTTACAAAAATTAATTGTTTATTTACATATAAACATGGGTAGTTAATTTTTAAGGGATGGACTATCAAAAATACTGAAAATGAACTTTGAAAGTTCTTTTAATGTATTAATGCAACGAATACCGTAAGCAAAAGTTTACTCTTACTTGTGGAAGACAAATTGTGTCTAATTTGCCTAAGGATAAGAAAGACTATTTCCTATACTTTCTACTTATGGAAAAGTTATAATAGGAATAAAAGAATTATCCTAAATTCTATTCGAACTCATACCAAACTTACGTGTTAAGTTAATTGGACTTCTTATTCTTTCAAAGATTGCTTCAATATCCTTATTCGATTTTGAAATCTTTAAATTATAATAAGAAACTTGGATAACTAAAGAACGTAGGTTTGTAGCTATCAAGATTTAAAATATCTTGTTGTAAACAATGCATATTTATGTGGTTCGATTAGAATACGAAAGTATCACTGCAATACTAGAAAGGCAATAACTAGAGAACTCGTATCTATAGTTGTTTCCTTAAACCAGTAAGAGACGCTACACACCCTTGGGGTAAAGTGAGCTGATAAAGGAGGAATTGCATGTAAAATTTTCAAGTTAATAAATAGCTTAAATGGCTAGAACTTAAACACACTTCCTTGTATATCTAAGTACTTAGCAATAATGAGTAGACATTCAAATAAATAGAAGATAAATTGCAATTTACTTTCAATGGTGAAGAAAAAAATCACATTGTTGGTCAGATCAAGTGGTGCTAACGCATTTTATAAACAAAAATTGACGAAATTGGAAATGTTGTCAAATGCATGGCTGTTTACCTCATAGGCATCCTAATTTATTTTTGGCTTGGCTTGAAATACTAAATTACTTTCCAAGTGTGAAACATTTACATTTAGTAAAGAATCACCGTATATTATCCTTGATAACTTGTTGCCTTTGAGATGTCGCTTCCGTTTTAAAGTTATCTTTGATAGTTATGCATGATTCCTTATTAATAGATGGAGTTCTATATACAGTAGCTATGAGCTTGACACTGCCATATTGTCTATACAAACAAACTAACTAGTGTGGTGTTGTTTTATGTAAAGAAGTTGTACCATACAAAAGTGGGAGAAATTTTTAGTGTGTGCAAGGAACAACTTAGAACAATATGATTAACAGTTTCTTGACTGCAAAGTAAGAAATCTATTACTCTACTAGGACTCCTACACATTTAATGTATGTAGCCCTATTAAGGAAATGTGTCAAGATA
>BQNB010063489.1:0-35663 GCA_026074375.1 Tanacetum coccineum | reverse complement strand
AAAACCTAAGGAGAAAGGGGTTGTTATACAAGAGCTGGGTGAATCTACAACAATAATATCTTCACAACTATCTTCACAACAATCAAATTACAAAGTAAAGGAATATTGATAGAACCTATGAAGCCTGTGAAGAAGAAAGATCTAATCAGGCTTGATGAAGAAGCTGCTTTAAAATTACAAGCTGAATTTGATGAAGAAGAAAGACTTGCAAGAGAGAAAGCTGAAAAAGAAAAAGAAGCCAATATTGCCTTGATTGAAACATGGGATGATATACATGCAAAGATTGATGATGATCATCAATTGGCTGAAAGATTACAAGCACAAGAACAAAAAGAGTTGTCTATTGAAGAAAATGCTACATTATTTCAACAACTCTTAGAGAAAAGAAGAAAGCATTTTGCAGCTAAAAGAGCAAAAGAGAAAAGAAACAAACCACCAATAAAAGCTCAACAGAGAAAGATAATGTGTACTTACCTAAAGAACATGAAAGGATACAAGCTCAAATATTTGAAGTTGAAAGAGTTTGATTCTATCCAAGAGATGTTTGACAGAGCATTCAAAAGGGTAAATACATTTGAAGACTTTAGAACAGAGTTGGTGAAAGGCAAAGAAAAGAGAGCAGGAACAAAGCTGATACAAGAGAATGCAAATAAGCAAAAGGTGGAAGATGACAAAGAAACAACAGAGCTTAAATAGTGTTTAGAAATCATTCCAGATGAAGAAGAGGTAACAATTGATGCTATACCTTTAGCTGTTAAGTCTCCAAGTATTATTGGCTGGAAGATTTATAAAAAAGGAAGAAAAAGCTATTATCAAATAATAAGAGCTGATGGAAAGTCTCAAACGTACATGATCTTTAGTCAAATGCCTAAATGTTTTGACAGGCAAGATTTGAAAGATTTGTACAAGTTGGTAAGAACTAAATATGAGTCAACAAGACTAGTGGATGACTTTGATTTGTTGTTATAGGGTGATTTGAAAACAATGTTTGAACCACATGTAGAAGATATAGTATGGAGGAATCAACAAGAATACAAAGTGTTGGATTAGATCTATATGAATCTTGTGGAGTACATTCCTTGAGGATGCAACATATGCAGATTTATATGTTGGTAGAGAAGAAGTATCCCTTTGCACCACTTACACTTTCAATGATGTTGGAAAAGAAGCTTATAATTGATTATGAAAGTGAAATGGCTAACTTCTTAAATTCATTATAAAACAGCTTAAGAAGTAAAGAAGTGTTTGGAAGCATCCTCCTGGTGTTGATGAAGCTTTAAATGAAGAAACTTGATGATTTTGAAGAAGAATATCAAGTTTAGGGGAGGATTGTTGGGATTAAAAGTTTTCTTGATGTTGTTTGAATTACTGCTGCTCATGTTTGTGTTAATGCTGCTCAGCTGGAGTTAGTACTGCTCAGAGACTTCAAAAAAAATATGCTAAGTTTTTACTACTACTAGTACACAATTAGTACTGCTAGTGAATATTAGTGCTGCTGATGAACTTCAAAGAAAATATGCGTTAATGCTGCTAGTGAAAATATGCTTGAAGTTACTACTGCTAGTGAATATCAAGTTAATGCTGCTAGTTAGTACTGCTTATATGATATGTATTAGTTGTTTATAGAAAAGATTTTAGATACTTAGGGAAGTATTGTAAGCCGACTAGGACTCCTTGGTGTATAAAAGGAGGTCCTAGGGCATAGAGTTTGATACACCAGAACCAAAACCAAAAATTAATCTTAGTCGTATAATTCTTAGCTTCAAGGTCTTTGTAACCTTAATACTTTGAGAGTATTCGTATTATTATCATTAATAATATTTGAGCTTATTTGTTGAATTGTATGTTCATTGAATTACTGTTTCATTGATAATTCTTCTTAATATTAAAGATTAGATTCCGTATAATCTTTAATACATTCAAACACAGTTTCTACTATAGTTGTGTTAGATTTATCTAATATAACTAAACCTTAAACAAGCTTAAGGAATTCGATCTATTGAAGTGGGATCAACACCCTCTTTGCTTAACCTCTCGAAACAAAACCAAAAGGGGTTTCGGTTTGTTTGGTCGACCGATCCTAACAACCCACAAGGGTTTTTCATGTTGATTGATTCAAGAGTCAAAGGCGTTTGGTTTGTTTTATCACTACTAGTACTAGCATACTTAATTGTTTGTTAAAGAACGTATTATGTGTGTTGAAGTAGAGAGATCTTACTTTAGATCTTTGGTGTTTTTCGCGTGGTTACTAGATTTATACATGCGTATATTCAAGAACGATGTTCGTTATTTGCTAAAAGGTACACGCTTCTTGATCCCTTTGTTAATTACGTATTCTATACGTGTTTATTTATTCTGCTACGTACTCGTGTTAATTAAAGGTTAATTAGATCATAAAACCCCACACCTTGTTCCTGAATCGGTTAGTATTTCTAAAGCCTCACCAAATATATAATGTCAGAAATTGTAATATACATCAGATGTGTATTTGCTAGGGGTATTAAAATGGGCAGGTGACTTGTAAATGTGGGTCTACACCAAGGGGAGAGTCTCAAATTTTTATTAACAGTTGGCTCAATAATAATTTTCTTTTTAAGGTAAACTACATTATTGGTATCTGGCATTGCTTCTTTTTAAGTCTTATTTTAGAGTGAAACATGCAAATAAGCAGTTATATCCACACTCCCAAACATATTAAAAGCAATTCTAAACCTGTTCCGTTTATAAGCCAACTATTTACATTAGCTGACATGAAACACTTTTATAGCCAGAATGCCGTCAGTTAATAACAATCATTTCAAAAACTATAAAATGTCTCCAAAACAAGTCCGGTGCATCGCACGAATTTGAATGCCTCGTGTATAGTAATCACAAACCATGTCATATTATTTCGCAATAAATGTTTTGTATTGATTACATTCATTGATTGTTATAATTTGTTTAGAATAAAACAAAAGTTATATCTTTATTATAATCATAATCATATTATAATATTTTAGCTATGACTTATACATAATAAAAGGATGAAAAGTTGACAAGACATGCTAGGTATCACTATATATTACGAATATAAAATGTGTTAGTCAACACACCCTTTTAAAACTAAGTGTACACACATACCGAATAATCTCTCTTTTATACAAATCAAGCACAAAAACATCAACATGATTTATGTTTCTCATCTGTTTAGATCTTAACCACATAATTTAGTTCCATGTATAAGTTCAATGAAAATTGACCTATACGCAAAGGTCAACATCATAGATTAAGATTTACACAAGGATTAAATGTGGAACAAATGGGTAGAAAGACCCCATGAACACCTTCACTTCGATTTCTTGTATTTTCCTTCCGCAACCCATGCAAAAATACACTAAATTTGTTTGGAGCAATGGATTTAATAATGAAAAATAACATAATCTCACAAAAGCATGTGGAGAAATGTATTTTTTTGAACTTGTCTTGTAATTGTATTTGAACAAGTTGTGTGTTGTAATTGTATTTGCATTAATTATTTAACGTTGAAGAAAGTTTTATTGATAACCATTGGGAACATCGGCTACAATCAAAATAATCATTCTGAAAATCAGGGTCGCAAATAATATTGTAAATAAGTGGAATGTTAGTCGATACCATATCCTTAAGCATACCATATCTTGCTTAACTCATATCTATATAAAAAAATTCCAACAACTTTCTTTTGCACAAGCTCAAAATACAAAAGAACGGAAAAATATATCTTCCCATCTTCACAAAAACAACCTAATTCATCAAACGCACCTGATGACAACGATCCAATTCTGCTAATTGAACTCATAAAAACAAACATCGTTTATTTTGCACGAGCTGAAAAAAGTGGAATGTTAGTGGATACCATATTCCTAACCATACCATATTTGGCTCAACTCAGATGTATATAAACAAAGTCCAACAACTTAATTCTCCAAAGCATCAGATGACAACGATCCAGTAATGACAATTGAACTCACAAAAAACATCGTTTTATTATTTTCAGCATCTTTAAACGATCTGTGACGGCTTATGGTGGAAGTCTAACGTCTAAATAAGGAGACCGAGGATAAGGAAAAACTGGTTTGTAATGTATGTTAGAAAAACTGAGATTTAGTTTTCTTTTTGTTTTTTTATATACAACTTTGTTGTTATGTTTGTTTTTCGATTTAATAGAAAGTATTGAATAATCTTTGTACTTGTGTTGTTTCTGTGCTCTAATACTTCTGTTTTTTTTGTTCTAGTAATTCGATCCACATGTGATGTATTTGTGCTATTAGTAATTCGACCCACATGCCTTTTTTTTGGTAGATATTAGTTGATTTCAATCTAGAAGCTCTATTTTATCTCATTCGTAGCTCATTCGTATGTAGCAAGCAAATAGATTCAGTCACGTAATCAACACCAACCAACACACCGACTGATATGTTATATGAGTCTCTCATGTGTATCGAATTTGTACGTAATATACTCACAATATATCACATTCATCGTTCTTGCTTGAGAATGATATTCGAGTTGAAAAGGATTAGAATTGGTAACTTATGGGTAGCTGCAGAAGTTACAAACATAGTTGCTGTTAGACTTTAGATATTAAATAAACAAAATAGACGTATTCAATAAATTAAAATACACAATGATATGGGTAATCTTAGAATATTGAAAAAAAATCCTACTTTTAACTATATGCACAATGTTGAGTCAAATTGAAAATAAAAGTCATCATGATGTCAGTTTTGCAAATTTACCAATAAATTTAAGCGAAAAATTTCGATGTACCCGATTGGGATCCGTGCTATCTTATAATACCCCTGACAAATTTTTTTTCTTCAATTTAACCATTTCAATAGCGATTTACATTGGGCTACTTGTCACTTTGTCATTGGTTCGTTAAAAAAAAAAAAAAATTGTGGATCGCGCCATATGAGTGGAGATTCACTTTTTTAGAATTTTTTTTTTAATTTTATAAATGAAAAAAAAGTAAAAAAAAAAAATGTGGATCGCGCCATGTTAATAGAGATTCACTTTTTTAGATTTTTTTTTTTTTTTAAATGTGACAAAAAAAAAACGTGCCCTAACTTTTTTATAATGTAGATCGCGCTTTGTGTCTAGCGATTCACTTTTTTTTTTGTCATTTAGGGTTTTTCAGATGAACAGTTACGCATTCAGATGAATAATAATGCACAGTACGCCACAGTACGGCACAGTACGCACAGTATGATGAAATGATATATCACTGACATATTTTGTCACTTATGAATTTGAATAGTTACTATATCATTATATAGTGATACTATGTTTCTCTTAATTTAGTTCATACGAAACAGAAGTAGAAGTTTTTCATTGTATCTCTTTGCAGGTTTTTCATTGTTTCTCTTTGAAGGTTTAATTCTTTGAGGTTTTTCATTGTTGACTGTTACCGTTTGCGGGTAGAGCAAAGTTGGTGTAGGTGAATTCGTGGCTTACTTGTTTATTATCAGATGGATTTGACCGGTTACGAGGTATAATATTTTAATTTTGTATCATTTGACTATTTTATTATATGATGTATATATGTGTAGTAATATATGGTTATTGATTTATTTGTTTATTTAGGTACCCCGTGTTCTTGTTACGTGTAGAAGTAAGTTAAAATTGCTTAAAACAATTAAAACATTAATTAGTGGCACTGATCGGGAAGCACTGTTTAGACAATCATGTTTTGGTTGGGTATTAGATCAAACTGATTTTATAGAGAATTGTATATTAATACATTTTATGTTAGGGCGTCAAATTTTCAATGATGAAAATGAAAATGATGAAAATGTTCCTTTGTATTACCAAATAAATAACGATTTGAGTATACCATTTGGGAGAGAGGAATTCTGCCTAGTAACTGGGTTAAGGTTTGGGGTCCAGAATTGGGCTGAGTATGACACCAAAAAGCGTATTCCTTTTAGGCGACGGGTGTTTCCGTCATATTTAGATGGGCAACCTATTACAGGCATCGACATCGAAAATATGATTGATGACCAATCATTTGCTCAATTATACGACGACGATGCTGTTGGCCTTTGTTGTCTAGGCATATTGCAGCTTGTTATATTAGGTGTGGAGAGTAAACGTGCTGTCCGTCCCTGACTGGATGTTAAGATCTAGCTAATGATGAGAGTAATCTTGGGACAAATATACTTGGGAGTTCATATTGTGGCCAACAATGTACTCCCAACTTATGAAAGCAAACGTCAAACTTGGTACGCCCTTTAGTCGATGACCTACAGATAGAAGATGATGCGAAAAAGTTAATTCAACTTTAATATACTTGGGCATTCAAGTAAGTCAAAATAAGTTTATAATTTTTAATTGGCATTTAATTATATGTAATCTGTAAAACATAATTGAAACATGTGTATTTTTTAGACATGGATATTGGAGTCTTACCGAGTAACTGCTTTTAGGTATTTGAACGTTACAATCGGTATTCCCACGAGTTGCCGCTTGATAAGAAAAAGAAAGGTTTTTGGGACCAATGGTTATTCCTTTTTTGAATGAGTTTTATATTTAGTTTAATAGTTTATTCAGTTATTATGTAATTTTATATAATAATTAATTCCTTTTTTTAAAGGGAAATATGTCTGCTGCTAGATTGACACCAGACGTGATAATGAGGCTCGATCGGACTGGTGGATTTCTATGTATGCATACTTTGACGGCTTAGAGTCAAGTTGAACGAGTACCATTTGATTTAAGCTGTCAAAATATGTATGAAAATTCCATCCGATATTTACCGAGAGTTCGATGAACAAAAAAGAGAAATTGAATGAAATAAAAAAGAAGTTGAATATACAATAAGGAATAAAAGCGTAAATTTTAGTGAGGAAAATGAATGTGTTCCAGCCGTGACGACAAAGAAATAAAGAACCGATTATTGTTGATCAACATTATGGGTTGAGCGATTTTACTCAATTCCAAAGCACGCAAGTATAATTTCTGTACATTTAATATAAGGCTTTGTAAGTAAATATTATAATTTTGTATTTATGGGTGTTCCAGGTGGTTCGTCTTCATTTCAGGGACATGTAAACGAGCACATATTTCAATATGGGTACCCACCGACGATTTCCAACCCCAATGCAGTCCCAACATGTTTCATCTATCTGGCAAATGAGAGCTGTCGCGTCAGTCGGCCCTCAGTAATGGCAACCCGATACATCGTCGCACCTGGTTCTTACTATTCGAATTTGGTCGGTGCCATTCCATATGGGTAGGCAAAATTTGCAAACCACTGTTGAGACGCATGATGATGTTGATGGCATATTTGACCAGGTAATGCTATTTTATATACGAATATGATTATATGGTAATAACCATCATGAAGTAATAAATTTTTATTAATTGGTTGCTTTTTTAGAAATTCCGAATCGAGGAAGAAGGGAACATTTCCTACAAGTATAAACTGACTCCATTCATGGAGACAACCTCCTACTAACAATTTTACCCAAGGAACGGTTAAGTAAAACTAAAAATAAGGGTAAATAAGGCTAAATTATCGCCTTTGACTCTTGGGGTGCTTTTAAGATGACAATGTAGAAGAAAATAAGTTACTTATATGGGTTCCCATTTACTGTGATAATTTCTTAATGTAAGAGAACGTGGACCCTTCAAAGGTAAATTGTTAATCATGTATAAAAAATAATATAACTAAATTAATGAAAGTATAGTGTACAAATATTTGGTTATTAACTTAGTATGATTAGGTGCGGTAGAGGAAACTTATTTTTAACCTTACCGGACTTTTAAATGCCCCCATCAATTTACTTGGATTGTTATAAACAGGTTATATAGTTCCGGTTATTGTTGAGCAACAATTGGGTCCCTCATTTCTGATATGCCTGAACATGCACAGACTCCATATGGAACCCCTAATGGAGGATGTCCGAGAGGTAAGTTTATTTATACAATTTTAATAAATGAGTAATATTATATACCGTTTAGCAAAAACACATTTATTTTATTTTGTACAATGTTTGAATCCCGGCCGGGGGGGGGGGGGGGGGGGGGGGGGGGGGGGGGTGGGCCCCCACCGCCAAGGGGAGTGCACTGAACCTCGTGGATGAGTTATGTATTAGGAAGGAAGGCGAGGCCAACTGACAGTGCCTATACGAGTACAATAAGTGTACATCCGGAAATAACCGGATTTATCATACAGACGACCCAACACGTCATTGGAACATGGATGGCACCATGCTTCGTATCGCTAGAATGATGTTGATTGGGTACTTATTTCTTTAGTTATCCGTTATAAAACTTTTAATACAACTTATGCATGATTAGTATTTAATTATTTGGTTTTATCTTTGTAGGTGTTTGGTATGTGCTTAATTACACATGCCATTCTCCATTAAAAACGGACTTAAACGACTAAAAACGTACCAAAAATACATTGTATTGTAGTTTTGCGTTGTATTGTGCAGAACGGATGAACCAAAAAGAAAGCCAAAAGCCAAACAAAACCAAGCACGGAATGGAAAGGACAAAGTCAAAGGTCATCCAAGTGAAGAAAATATAACTTGAGGGACTAAAAATTACCAAACCTCAAGTTGTATTACAAGAATTAAAAGACAAGGGTCAAAATTGCAAACCGGGCAAAGATTGCATTCAAGTTATATAACTTGAGGGGACAAAACTGCTACTTCCCCAAAAAGTCTTCTTTCCCGCCCAACCAAACCAGTACAACTGGACGTCTTCACCAACTTCCTCCCTACAAAACCACTCGACACCCTAGCCAAAATCATTTCAACCACCCTACTACTTCCCCCCCAGCTGTATAAATGCCATGTTGGCAATCCCACACCATTCCCAAAGTATTTTCAATGGCTGAGATTGACTCCAAAGAAGCACAAAAGCAATTGAAGGCTGGGATTTGCTTGAGAATCCCCTCACACAACAAGCACACTTGGTTTTTGCTCTCACAAAAGAAGCACAAGCTGCAAGTCCAAGAGATGAAGACTTCGGCTATAAATATAGTTTTTTGTAAGCCTTTGTGGCATCTTAGTCTTAACTAGTTAGTTATTTTAATTTTTCATATAAACTTAGCTTATTCCAGTCTTTAAAACCATTTTACAGCTTTTCTTTCAGCTTTGTAACACTTTCAAGTTTTTAATGCAATTTAAGGTTTTAAGTTAATTTACATATTGCAAGTTTCTAATTGTGTGATTGTTTTTTGTGTTCAAAAAGCTATCAGTACAGCTTATTTATAAGCTGTTTTAATTAAGTAAATTTAAAAAGTTAAGAAGTTAAGAGAAAATCACTCTCAAATATACCACAGCTTATTTTATGGATGATAAGCCAGTTCTGATGGGGCTTATAGACTCTCACTAGCTTGTTTTTATACAAGTTAGAGCTTGTAGATTCGTAAGTTTAACCCTGTTTTGAGCAGGGTTTTGGTAAAGTCTCTCTCTTTCTTAATATATCTTATTTATGCAGAGGTTGTGCATACTGTGCTGTATTCTATTATTATCTTTGCTTATGAATGCTTTATTATGATATCTAGTGCTTATCTTGCTTAGTTTATAGCTTAAAAAGTAGTTTGTATCACATTCATATTTAGTACTGTTAGTTAAAAACTGGTTAGTACTACCGTTGTTATATTAAAGCTTATCAGCTTAATTATTTCTGCATGGTTCAAGAATTTCCTATACTTTATTAGAGTAGAACAAACCCTTTCCCTTTACTGTTTTAAGGAGTAGAGCTTATACCTCCTGTAGTTATATTCCTAGCTGGTAGTGTTATAGTTTCCAGCTGGTAGAGTGTTATAGTTCCTGCTGGTAGTGTATTACTACTGGTAGTGTTAAAGTTCCTGTATGTATTGTTATAGTTCCCGCTGTATTGTTATATTAATATATATATCCATTTAATTTTTTTTGGTAATACTTTTTCGTTATTAGAGTTACAAGACGATCCTTATATAGAAACTATCGTCTAACAAGCTCTACCATATTTCTAAACCTAAAATCGATTTACCCAATTTCTCGATCCTACGTTGGCGTGCCTAACTTTCTGTCACAGTAACGTATTATCCATTCAGCCTCGTTGGGACATAACGACCCGGGAACACTCTATACTGCTTCCGGTTTTCATTGCTCTCGCGTGATTCTGATCCTTTTTGTGTTGTATTTATATTAGTTTATATTTATCCATATAAAAAAGGTGTGAGTTCAGGCGAGTCAAATTTTGGCGCCGCTGCCGGGGAGGTTGAAAAAGAATATCGCTACGTATTGACAATTTGTGTTTAAATCTGTGAATATTTTCTTTATAAAAACATAAAAATAACAAAAATAAATTTTCATATGTTTACTAGTATACTTATCATATAAAAAACAAAGAAAAACAAAAATAAAAAAACAATTTTTCCATAAAAAAGAAAAAATTCACAAATTGGTAAAAAACCATAATGATAATATCTCAATTGAGGTATTATCATAATAACTTCCGGTGAACTTGTTGGTTCCCAAATCGAACAAAAGATTTAAAAACTTGCCATTTGTGTCTCTTACGACGTACGGCTCACCTTGAAAAGTTAAACAAACTAAAAAGTGGGTATAAGGAGGGTTGTTCCTAGGAACTACGACCCGAAAGGAGAAATAAGCTTCGCGCTATTCCTACTCCTCCGCTCACCTGTGCGTTTATCATTTTTGAGAGCTACCGTGAAGTAAGTAGATTATTTGGTAGAAGTTGTCTTATCTCATTGTCCGGTAAAATACATTGTGAATAAATCATTGAAAAACCAAAAAAATTTAGTGTAAATTTTCTTTTTATATATTTCTATTTTGTGCATGCGCACTCGTTCTCAAGCCCGTAAACGTCGACAACAGCAAGTCCGACAAACTTCTGTTGAACCACCAAATCTTGAGAAACCAAATAACAATCAAGAAATTTTCAATCCTCCTATAGTTACGATGGACGATAATCGTACTATGGCTCAATTGCTCGAGGCACCCACCGAGGGTTACGAGGATGCAATCGTTGTTCCCGAGATCAACGCGAACAATTTCGAGATTAAGCATGGTCTGCTTAATCTTGTTCAAAACAAGCAATTTTTTGGACATGATAAAGAAGACCCACATGCCCACATCCGATATTTCAACAAGATCACTTCTACGATGAAGTTCCCGAACGTCCCGAGTACGTCGGCCAAGCTTATGCTTTTCCCATTTTCACTCGAGGGAGCAGCCCGGATTTGGCTTGACAAAGAGCCCCCTCAATCGATTCTTACATGGGAAGATCTTGTTTCGAAATTCATTAACAAATTCTTCCCTCCTTCTAAAACAACAAATCTTAGAAATGAAATCACAAGATTTCAACAAAAATTTGATGAAACGTTTTACGAGGCATGGGACCGATTCAATGATCTTCTTAGGGGATGCCCGCATCATGGGTTTTCAGAATTGCATCAACTCGATACATTCTATAATTCCCTAAATTCGAATGATCAAGATTCATTGAACTCCGCTGCGGGTGGTAACTTTCTGGATAAAATGCCTCGAGAATGCCTAAAAATCATCGAGAGCAAGTCCAAAGTTCGTCAATCACGAAGCAAAGCCATTGTTTCAAAAGTGAGTACGAGCTCTTCTACCCCAGCAGTTTCATCCGATGTTGCTGAGCTAAAAGATATGGTTAGAGCATTGATTCTCGATAAGAAAAACCAAACTCCAGCTCCCGCTTCCGTAAAAGCGATCGAGCAAAGTTGTGTAACTTGCGGGGGTGGTCATTCTTACCAAAATTGTCCAGCCACCAATGACTATCGTGACAATATCCAAGAATACGTGTCACAAGCCGCCGCAGTTAACTACAACCAAGGGAATGCCAGTTACCGACCTCAGATGGTTGCTAACCAAATTCGACCTCCCGGTTTTCCTCCTATGCAAAACCATCAAAACAACCAAAATCGGGGGATCAATTTCAACCAAAATCGGGGGAACAATTTTAACCAAAATCGGGGTAATAATTTCAATCAAGGACAAGTTTACCAACCCCAGATTAATCAACCCCCGACTTTTCAAGCTCCACCATACCAAGCTCCCGCTCCAGCTCATCCAACACCAGGTGTGTCTAAGTCCGATTTTGATCACTACGTCAAAGCTAATGACGCGGTTATGCAAAATATGCAAAATCAAATGGCAAACATAACGGACCTGATCACCAAATTCGTAAATAGTAATACCGCTTCTACTTCGGGTTCGGGTTCTCTTCCAAGCAACACCATTGCTAACCCGAAAGGTGATGTGAAAGCAATCACTACCCGAAGCGGTGTTTCCTATAATGGACCTCAAATTTCTTCTCCTCCTAAAGAGAAGGAAAATGAACCCGAGGTGACAAAGGATACGGTGCAACCAAGCACCGAAAACATCCAACCTCCAGTGGTCCAAACTAATGACCAAATTGGTGAGCCCGTTGTTGCTTCAAAGACTAAACCAACCTTGCCTTATCCTTCAAGGGCCAACAAAGAAAAGCTCCGTGAAAAAGACAATCTTCTAGCTTCAAAATTTATGGAGATTTTTCGGAATCTCCATTTCGAGCTAAGTTTCGCGGACGCTCTCCTACACATGCCCAAATTTGCACCAATGTTTAGAAAGCTCCTCAATGACAAGGATAAGATGATTGAGTTGACAAAGACACCGGTAAACGAGAATTGCTCGGCGGTTATCCTAAAAAAGTTTCCCGAGAAACTTGGAGACCCCGGCAGATTTCTTATACCGTGTGATTTTCCGGAGATGAATGAATGCTTAGCCTTGGCCGATCTTGGTGCAAGCATCAATCTAATGCCTCTCTCCATTTGGAAAGAACCAAGTCTCCCAGCTTTGACCAAAACCCGAATGATACTTGAACTTGCCGACCGAACGATTTCTACTCCCACCGGCATCGCTGAGGATGTTTTCGTAAAAGTTGGAACATTCTTCTTTCCTGCTGATTTTGTGGTCGTTGATTACGTTGCCGATCCTCGGGTTCCCCTAATCTTAGGAAGACCTTTCTTGAGGACGGCACGTGCCTTGATCGATGTTCACGGTGAACAAATGACCCTTAGGCACGATGACCAATCCGTGACCTTCAAAGTTGGTGATACTAAGACTTTCTCCTACAATATCATTGAATCGGTTAACCGAGTCGATGTTATTGACATTGCTTGTGAAGAATATGTTCAAGAAGTACTTGAAATTTCTGAAAGTGGCAATCCCACTTCTACGTCGGACCTTATGATCGATTCTCGCTCTCCATCTTTCACTCCCTTCGGAGGAAGTGATTTTCTAATGGAAGAGATCGATGAATTTCTTGAACATGATGATTCAATACCACCAGGTGTTGACGGCATCTATGATTCTGAGGGAGATACTGTTTACCTTGAGGAATTGTTAAGTGTGATCAATAGTGACCCAAATCTCCCTCCGTCACCAGTTTGTGAAATAAATGTACCTGAAGAGATTAAATCTTCATGTGAAGATCCTCCCGACCTTGAACTCAAAGACTTACCATCCCATCTTGAGTATGCATTTTTGGAGGGTGATGACAAATTACCCGTCATAATCGCTAAAAACTTGAAAGATGAGGATAAAACCGCCCTGATCAAGGTTCTTAAGTCACACAAACATGCCATAGCTTGGAAGATTTCTGATATTAAGGGGATAGATCCACAGTTTTGCACCCATAAGATTTTGATGGAGGAAAATGCCAAACCCGTAGTTCAACATCAGAGAAGAGTTAACCCCAAAATCCATGAGGTTATTAAGCAAGAAGTTATCAAACTTCTTGATGCCGGGTTAATTTACCCCATCTCTGAGACATAGTCCTGGGTATAAGCCCGGTTTCATTGCTTCCCATAAGAAGGGAGGAAAACCGTGGTGAAAAATGAAGAAAATGAATTAATACCCACTAGGTTGGTTACGGGATGGCGAGTTTGCATCGATTATCGAAAACTCAATGATGCAACTCGTAAAGACCATTTCCCTTTACCATTCATGGATCAGATGCTTGAAAGATTAGCCGGAAATGAGTACTATTGCTTTTTGGACGGATTCTCTGGCTACTTTCAAGAGCCAATTGACCCACTTGTATCAGAGAAGACTACCTTCACTGCCTTCGGGTCATTTGCCTTTCGTCGCATGCCTTTTGGGTTATGCTAATGCAACGGGCACGTTCCAGCGGTGTATGGTTGCAATCTTTCACGTATGATTGAGAAAACCATTGAAAGTCTTCATGATGATTTCTCGTGTTTTCGGTGATCTTTCTTTACCTCTTGCCTTTCCCCAGTTTAGACAAAAAAGCTCCAAAGGTTTTGTGAAAGCTCACCATCTTGTGTAAATAGGAAAAAATGCCCACTTTATGGTCAATAAAGGAATAGTCCGTTGGCCAATAAGATTTTCTAAATCCGGGATCGAGGTTGATAATCAAATTGATGTCATTGCAAAATTGCCTCATCCCACTACCGTGAAGGGTATTCGCAGTTTTCTCAGTCACGCCGGATTTCTACCGATGATTTATTCAGGATTTTTCCAAAATCGCCCGGCCTATGACCTACCTCCTCGAGAAGGAAACTCCGTTTATCTTTCGAACGAATGCAGCGAAGTCATTTTTGAAACCTCTAAGATGAAGTTAACCCAGGCTCAATTCTAGTCGCTCCCGATTGGACTTGCCCTTTGGAATCATGTGTGATGGCAAGTGATTTTGCTGTTGGGGCAGTCCTTGGCACGTAAAGACCAAGCACTTCCAGCCGATACACTATGCAAGCAAAACTATGACCGAGACTCAAGCACATTACACTACAACGGAAAAAGAATTACTTGCCGTAGTGTATGCTTTCGAGAAATTCCGGCCAATCTTGTCCTTGTCTAAAGCATAGTGTATACGGACCATTCGCTCCAAGTACCTGCTTGCTAAGCAAGGATGCTAAGCCAAGATTGCGGTGGATTTGCTGCTCCAAAGAAATTTGATTGTCGTTATCCGTGATAAAAAAGGAGCAGAAAATCTCGCCGTAGACCACCTGTCTAGACTTGAAATCCCATCAAAGTAAGCTCGAGAAAAAAAGAAATTACAGAAACATTTCCTCTCGAGACACTTGGTATGGTGACTTTTCGTGGTGATGATAGTACCTCATGGTTTGCCGATTTTGCAAACTACCATGCGGGGAATTTTGTGATTAAAGGGGATGTCGTTCTCAAGCAGGGAAAAGAAAGTTTGTAAAGACGTGAAAACACTACTTGGGGATGACCCCTTTTCTATTAAAGATCTGTGCTGACCAAGTAATTAGGCGTTGTGTTTCGGGGCATATGAAGCCTTTTAAACATTCTTAAAGCTTGGCCACATCGGTGGACACCAAGGGGGCATACGGTGGCAATTACCCCGCTAAATAAGGATCTTTCGATTCAGGTTTCTATTGGCCCCGATCTTACAAGGAATGCCCCACGACTTTGTCACCCGATGTGACATTTTTCGTCAACGTCAAGGCAAAATTCGCAACGTGATGAGAAGCCTCAAAACTCTATTCCAAGTTGCGAAATCTTTGACTATGTGGGGCAGTTGATTTTTGGGGGCCGTTCCGTCTTTCAAGAGGAAAACAAATATATACTCGTTTGGGCCTGTTTTGCATTATTTCTCAAAATGGGTTGAAGCAAAAGTGCTCTCCCACAATGACGCCCGAGTTGTCTGCAAATTCTTAAAGCTCTCTTCAGCCAGAGTCGGTGCCCTCGTGCAATCATAAAGTGAGCGCGGAAACCCATATTTTTGCATTGACCAATTTGCAAAGGTCATGCTTTAATACGGGAAGTCACCATCGTCTCTCCACCGCGATCATCCACAAACAAGTAGACAAGTTGAGGTATCCAATCGTGGTTTGAAACGATTTTCTTGAAAGACCGGCGGCTGAAAAATCGTTGCCTTCTTGGTCGGATCAAATTAGGATGACGCACTTGGGCTTTCCGCACGGCTTACAAAAACCCTCGGGTGTAGTGGACTCCACTAACTAAGTTAGTGTACGGGAAGGCATGTCATCTTCCGATTGAGCTCGAGCACAAAGCTTACTGGGCCCTTAAGCATACAAACTTTGATATCAGAACCGGGTGATAAAGGAAAGTTTAGTCAACGAATTAATGAAACTTCGTGATTCTTGCCTACGAGAATCTTTAATTTACAAGGAGAAGACAAAGAGAATCCATGACTTTCAAGAATCAAAAAACGCCGTTTTACGTCGGTGATCGAGGGGTCCTCCTTATTTAACTCTAGATTGAAGATTATACTCAGGCAAGCTTAAACCACGCGGGAGGTGGACATTCACTGTGACCCAAGATTGGTCCATATGGCCTGTCGTGTTATCCCCAAAACTCTGGGCCAAATTTCAAGTGAGATGGTTTCATCGTTTAAGCACTACTTTGGGAGGGGACGTTTACACATTGGGTGAGTCCCAGTTCTCCAGGGACATTCCCCTTGAACCAATTTAAATATCCGGGGAAGGGTCAGCATAGCGACCTTAAAAAACGCTTTCGTGGGCGGCACCCATGCTTACGTAGTATTGTGTAAAAATGAATAAGTGTTTTTTCTTGTTGTGTGGAGGGTCGCCACTTCCATTGCCCTGTTTCGTGTTTTGTGTTTGTTAACTTGTCCAAGGATTGCCCGGATTGTGAAGACTCTCGTGCTCTCAGTTTTGTCTTTCATTCACAAGAGTTTCACATCCTCAGCTTCATTTTGGGAATCCAATATCCTAATCTAATCGACTAACGTTTTATCTTTTGGCACACTTAATAAACGGCCTTAGATTTACGTAGGTACCCCTTTCAAAACATCGAGGATGATGTTTAGTTCTAGTATGGGGGGGATCTTCGATTTGATTTTGCCTGCAGCCGTTGTTGTCATGTAATCCCGTTTTTACCACCAAATTTTTGCAAAAATACCAAAAAAATGAAAAAATTTAAAAATTTTCAAAAAAATAAAATAAGTGTTTTGTCACAGTTTTGACTTTCCTAATGGGTAGAATGAGAATAATTTTTGACTCAATTGGGTTGTGATGCGCCCTAGCTAGTCCTCAATTGTAGCTAAGCTTTCACGAATTTATGCTTCGAATTTTAATAAGGTGAGAACAAGAAGTGATAGAGTTAAATATAATGTTTATGTTGCCTCGGAGCAAGGATTCTTCCTAAAACTTATATATGAGTAACTTGTGGGCTTTTTCTCCCATAGCTTTAAATCCACCTAATATACGTGCTTCCTTTTCAAATTCAACTAAGTCAATCGATGTTTTTAGAAAAAGCTTCAAATTTGTAACTTAATTCTTTAAAGCGAAGTTTTTCTGTTCTTAGTAATTTGAAAGATAAAATGCCAAAGAAGCATGAATGAAATATGAATGCAAAAATGCATGAATATGGAAATTATGCCAATGAAGCATACATTTTGATTCATATAGAGCATAGTAAAAGATTTCAAGTGTCGTTGATATCCCACTCCGTAACCACGGAGTGTGGTGGGTTGTTTGTGAGGGGGTATTCGGGGGTTCAAACTAAGAATCTTTACTTTAGGGATTTGGTTGTGTTGTTGATATCTACCAGAAGCCGACGGCCTAGTGAGGTTCAAACTAAGACACCTATCCTTAGCCAATATTAGGAAGAGGTGTGTTAATGTGATTTCCCACTACGCTAGCAACGGGGTGGGTTTTGCAACCTCAAGAACACGGTCGCTTGGTCGTGATATCCTACTAGGGAGCGAGGCTAGGTAGTGTGTTCAAACTAAAGCCAACGCTTCCTATGCATTAAGAAACTTATGATTATGATGATGATGATGTTGCAAAAAGTTCTACAATTAAATTTTTGTTCTTTAAAATCAAGTTACAAGGTCCTAATAAGTTGTTGTTTTGAGTTATGATTCATCTTGAATTATGACTATGGAAATAAGTTTGATCTTTATGGTTAAGTTGATGAATATGAGTACCTCACATCTTTAACATCAATATCCCTGTTGGAGTTAAAAGTTAACAAGTCATAGGTACCGAGGTGCTTAACTTTAGGATTATATTGACAAATGATCTTGTTTAATTGCTTGGTTTGGAGCTAGTGAAAAATCGAGGACGATGAATTTATCCGTCAGGACATCCGGTAGATTATTCTATGCGGACACTTCTCATTCTTGATCTAGTATTTATAAAATAAAGAAGTCTGAACAGACAGTCAAGAAAAAGAAAAAGAAATCCAAAAATATTAGGAGATAGGTAGTGTACATAAAATTAAAAAAATTGGTGAAAAACGGGACTTGTCGAAGCTTATGATTCTTTAGTTCCCTTGACAAACACTTTGCTTCTTTTTGAGGTTAATTAGTCAGAGGGGTTCAAGGATTCTTAGGTTTTCTTGACGTGCTTTACTTCATTAACATTGCGTGAGGTCACTGGCAATACCTTGTATGGGTGATTTGGTATGTGCTTTATTTACACATACCATTTTCAAATAGGAACGGACTTAAAAGCTAAAACGTACCTAAGATAATTGTATTTGTATGTTTGTGCATTTGAATTATGTAGGAACGGATATTCATAAAGAAAGCCAAAAACGACCAAAAGCAAGCACGGGATTGGAGGAAAAAGACAAATTAAATCGAAGTCATAAAAGTCAGCCACATGATGAATACACTTGAGGACTAAAACTGTCCAAAACCTCAAGGTTGTAGTTACAAAAAAGACAAGGGCAGATGACAATCGTTAAATTGCTGGGTGTTGAAGTATAATTTAAAGGGGCCAGTTCTGCTAAAACCCCTAAAGTTGTATATAAAAGGGGCAAAGTTTTACAATGAGGTTATATGGAGATGGGGGCCACAGCTGCCAACCTTCCCAAACTTTCATCTTTCCCGCCCAACAAAACCCAGTACAAATTAGGATGTCTTCCCATACTTTTACTTGCAAACCACTCAAACACCTAGATAAATCATTTCAACACTCCACTATTCCCCCCCCCCTATACTTATAATGGCCATGTTGGCAATCCCTCACCATTTCCAAGTAATTTCGATGGCCTGTGATTGACTCAAAAGAAGCATAAAAGAAATTGAAGGCTGGGATTTGTTTTAGAATTACCTCAACACAAACAAGCACACTTGGTTTTTGTCTCTACTAGGACGAAAACAAGAAGAAAGAAGTGGGGAGAAAGGACCAAGAACCAAGACCTTAATTCGTTTTAGTATAAATAGGGCCATTGTATCCCAAGAAAAGGATCGTTTTTTTTATATATAGCTCTTAGTTACATTTCAGCTTATTTTTATGCAATTTAATTTTCCAAGTCTTGTAACTTTAATTTTCGTCTTAATGCAAATTTGGAGTTTTTAAGTCAATTCTTGAATCTTTGTATTTCCTTTGTTAAAAGCATTACTTAATTTATTTTAAGTCTTATAAAATCATATGAGTCATTTGATTTAACTTAAATACTAAGAAGTTATGTAAAGTCACAGAAAATTCTTCACTCAAATATACCACAGCTTATGGATGATAAGCCAGTTCTGGATGGGCTTATGGACTCTCATTAGCTTGTTTTATACATGCTAGAGGCTTGTATATTCTTGGTTTAGCCAGGTTTTGAGAAAGGGTGTTGGAGTTTCTCTTTTTCTTTTTTTATTATTATACTGCAAAATTGTCTATAGTGCTTAGTTGTTACCTTTATTTGCTTATTTATGCTTATATGGTATGTCTAGTCTTATCATGCTTAGTTGCTAGTTGGAGCTTGGGAAAATAGTTTGTGTCACTTTCAAGTTAGTACTGGTAGTATGCCTTAGTTTAAAATTGTTAGATTAATTCAGCATATTTAAGTGCTTATTCCGCTTGATTGAGTTTCTAGTTGCTGTTATAAAATGTCTTATTTTGTTTATTTGATTTAATCTGTTTTTAATAAACATTAGGATCAATTCAGCTAATATAAAAGAAAAAAATGATTTTTGAAAAACTTTCAGGGGTTATTTTCAACTAGCAGTACTAACCCTAGTTAGTACTGCTAGTTCTCTTCTCTACTTTTAAAAGCTAGCAGTACTAACTTAAAGCTAGCAGTACTAACTCCAAGTTAGTACTGTTAGTTAAAACTGTTAGTACTGGTGGTTCATTTAAGCTTATCAGCTTATTATTTCTGCTTATTTAAGATTTCCTTAGCTTTTTAGAGTAGATTAAACCATTTTCCTTTACTGTCTTTAGGAGTAAGCTTATTTAAGCTTATTCGCCTTTTCAAAGCAATTTTAGTAGTTGATCAGATTGTAGCTTTTAGCTTATTTGCCATTTTAGTTTAATCTAGTTGCTTATTCTTATGCCTGAGTGCTTATTAGGGATAGTTAAATATCTGTTTTAGCTTATTTGCTTATTTCTTGTTTCATTGTGTTTTGTTAAAGCTAGCAGTACTAACCTTAAGCTAGCAGTACTAACTCCAGGTTAGTACTGATAGTTAATACTGTTAGTACTGTTGTTAGTACTGCTGAGTTTTTCTTGCTTAATTTAGCTTAATTGCTTTTTGAATTTGCTTATTTAGAGTTAGTTTAACTAATTTGATTTGCCTTAAGCTTATTTAAGCTTATGTTGAGCTTTTATTTTGTGTCTTAGTATAAAAGTTTTAAGTGTTTTTGCCATTCCTAGCTTTTAGGCCTGCTCTAGCCTATTTTCCTTGCTTCTCTTCTCGTGCATTTGCTATTTAGTGTTAGTACCCAATCACTCCTTGTCATATTCAAACATCGATTATCAATTCGTCTTTCGATTTTCCATTCAAGCCTCGTTGGGACATAACGACCCGGAGACACCCTATACTACTTCCGGTTTCATTGGTCTCGCGGATTCTGATCCTTGTTGTGTATTTATATTTATTGGTATATAAAAAGGGGTGAGAAGAAGCGAGTCACTTATTAAAACTATAAAAAAATAATTTTTAATAAATAAAGTTGATTTGGTTTTTGCGATTCTTAGTTTTGATCACTTCGTAGAGATTCCTTCTGGTGAAAGTAAGGTACACATCGAGGTTTTGTCAGTGTTGTGGGGAAATAGGCTACCGATTCCTGATGGCTCGCTGTCGTTGTCTATGTAGTTAAAGGACCACAGGACTTTAAATTTAGCTATAATAATAATAATAATAATAATAATAATAATAATAATAATGTAATAAACTGAAGTTGAAATAAGAGCACTGTTTCTTGCCGGTTAGGACGCTCGATGTTGAAGTCGTTTAAAGGGTGAAAGTAATAACAATAATAATAATCCGAGACTGATAAAAGTTTACTGGCTCTGTTGGTTAGGACGCCCGATGTGTCAGTCTTCAAAAGGTCGATTGGGAATTACCCGAAGTCGAAATTAAGACTACTGGTCCTCTCTCGATTGGGACACCCGATGTGTAAGTTATTTAAATGGACCGGGGCTAATAATGTCTGCAATAATAATAAAATAAAGCCAAATTTCAATCCGGGGTTATTTAGATAATGCTTCCATCCTTGGACGCATAGTTGAGTTGTTTCGGATGAAATTAAAAATAAAGGATTAAACCCTAAATATATGCTAAAATTAGAACCTTAATGTGGACCTTATTCTCACCATATTGTCTCTTTAGGAAAGGATTTCAAACTAATTGTGGTTTAAACCGGTTACCTTTATAGTAATAAGGCCTTAGTATATTTAAATAAGTGATCTCGATTCACATTATGTTTTCTGAATAAAATCCTTAGAGGAAATTACGAATAATGGAGCGAAAAGTTGTCGTGTTTACACAATTAGCATTTATGAGTAGTTTTAGCATCTAATCTTATTTTTGACTATGATTTTGTTTTAAGCTTGGTTTGGGGATTATGAAAATCAAGGATGACGAACTCCCGTCTTAAAGCCTTTTAATAATTTTCTATTTAATTATTATCTTATTTTTATCTATTTTTGAATTAAAGTGGTTTAAACGGGGGCGCTTTAGAAACAAATGATTTTAAACTTTCTTAATGGACCTTTTCTTTTCTTGTTTGATGTGAGGGGTCATAAGTTAAGGGGGTTAAATTATTTCTTTCCGGGCGTATTTTATAAATATTGAGTGTGGGACCAGCAATGGCTATGTGTGGGCGAATTTGATGTGTGCTTAAACACACATCATTTATACCCTGAAAAACACTATTAAATAGACTAATAACCATAAAATACAAGTAATTATAGTGCAAATATGTTTGTATTGTGTTATTATGTCTTACAGGTACAAAGGGATTGAAAACGGAAAGCAATAACGGTAAATTTGTGGAGTAACTTTCAGACGTTTCACGTTTTCAACGATCCAATGAACCCGAAAAAATCCCCCGAGCACTCCATTGGAAAGAGCACGAAATTACGAGTTTAATGGTACCTTACTTCCTTTTTGAACCTTGCTTATTTGGACGGGGTCATATTTTCACGTTTTCTTTGGACAGATGGCCTCTTATGAGGATTGACAGGTTGGCTTTTAGGCTCTCCTCTCTTTGGAAGGCTGAGTGGTGGTGTAGTGACTTGGTTTCTATGGTTTGGAGTTGTCCTGATTGTCCTTTTTTGTTAATTTCTCTCCTGGTTTCCTGTCTATGAGTGGCTATGTTCAGTTCTTGAATGGTGATTGGTCTCATATGGATGTTGCTGGCAAGAATTATGAAGGATCTTCTAAGGCTTCTGTTTATGCTTTCTTATGAAACCCTTGTACTCTTTTTCCTTGCATAAGGTGTTTAACTCAAGGTTCTACTTGGCAAGGTTTTTTAATAAGACGGGGTGTTTGGGTGATTACTTATTTGGTTTTCATCCGGTTTCAAGACTGCAATAGGAGTAATGATGTGGATTGTAATGCTTATAGCTTCTTATGTTCTTGCTGGTTAGGTTCTGCATTTGGGTTAATGTTCAGAATGTGTTGATTGGTCTTCAAACATGTTCTGATGATTTCATGTTGGACGGGGCCTTTTTCGTAAAGTATAAGCTTCTTTATGGAATCTATAGATTGCAGTCGGTATCAAGTGACTATGAATTTGTTATTTTTAGTTTTTAGTCTTCTCTATTGTATTAATTGGGATTATGTATTTGAGCATGAGATTTGTCCATTGCCTTTTTGTTTCTAGCCAAAGGTTGGGTAGGGTTTAGGGATGTAGCCTAACCCTTTCACTTTGGTTTCTCTTTGTACAGCTTTTGCCAATTTTGGCTTTTCTTTTTATAAATTTACCTTTCCCCAAAAAAAAGCCTGGTCCAAATAAATTAACTTAGATATTTAATTTACACATAGTAACTTAAAGCTATGCCCTACAAAACTGGTAAGCCGCTTTACCTCATCCTAGATGGTCCCAGGTTCGATCCTGGATCTCTTTTATGTGAGGGATTATATACTTATTGCCACGGGGCACTCTCTAAGGGGTCCACATGGATTAAACGGACCCGGACCAGTCTGACCCGACCGGAACCGACCTGACCCACTCGGGCGACACTGGAAGGGGGACCAATCATGAAAGGGGGCTGAAACCAAACAAACGGGTGGGGGTGGGGGGTGGGGATGGGGGGTGGGGGGTGGTACTTTGTTTATTTTTTTCTTTTTTTTTATTTTTGTTACGTTTTGTTTTTTTCTTTTTTGTTATACCCTTTTTTTTAGTTCACTTTTTTCAATTTTAGATTTTATTTTTTAGACCACCGCCGTTGACGGCTGTTGACCACGTTGAAACGGTGTTCCAGACGATAGGTTTTGAATGGTGGTCGGCGGTGGTTGACCGGTGGTCCGTCTGGTGTTTACTAGTGGTTCATCGGTGGTTGACCGTTGTTCCGGCGTGGTTTACCACCGTTGCCCGTCCATCGTTGACTGGTGGTCCGTGGGTGGTTAACGGGTGGTCCGGCGGGGGTTGACCGATGGTCCGGCGATGGTTTACTGATGGTCCGGCGGTGGTTGACCGGTGGTCTGGCGATGGTTACCAACGTTGACCGTCGTCGTTGACCGGTGGTTGACCGGTCACATGGCTGCCACGTCACTAGCGCCTAGCCAATCATAGGCTGCCACGTGGCATGGCGGCTGGCGGCTAATCATTTATTGCAAGTGTACGAGGTTGCAGATTTGACTAGTGGCAGACCTATCATAATGCGACACGTGGCATTCCTTGGTGGCTAATGATTGGTGATACGAGGTTCTAGAAAACTAGAAGGGCATTAATGGTAATTAATGCCAATCATTGGCTTGCGTTGGAAGGAAGCAAAAGACTGGTGGCTTATATTGTGTATATGCGACGGAGGTCTTTGTAAAATGGACGAAATTACTCTTAACCTTAGGGCTATAAATATGTGTTTCATCAGTCGCATGATTCATTCATTCTCTTTTCTTTCATGTTTTTCAATTCTTCAAATAGTAGAGTGGGTATAGTTTTAGGATGTAAGAGTAGAATAGTGGTAGCTTAACTTTGAGCTGTTATTATTGTAAACGCTTTTTAGCTTATTCTCAACTTATTATAATGACTTATTATAGTTTAATGAAGATGCTTTTTGGTAAAGGTTGGTGTTATTTTTAGCTTATTTCTTATGCTTATTTTCTCATCTCTTCTCTCCTTTCTTTTTAGCTTATTTTCTAAATAAGCTCTTGCTTATAGCTTATTTTTTAGATCCGATCTCTTAAGCTTATATTCTAATTAGCTACTTTCATAGCTTATTTAGACTAGCTTATTTTATATTGTTTTCAATTTAGAGCTTTTCAAGTGAGCTTATTTTAGCTTATTTTCGATTGCTTATTTTTATTCAAGCTTATTTTTTATAGATCCAATCCTTAATCATACCCGATCCGAGTTTACTTGGTTGAACAACTTAGTTTCGGGTGGATTTGGATCTATTATTTTTGGCTTATTTTCTAGCATAAAGTTTGTTGTTTTTTAATTCTAGCTTATGTTTCTTAGATCTAATCCTTTAATTATACCCAATCCGAGTTCACCTTGATTGAACAACTTAGTTTCTGGTGGATTTGGATTCTAATGTCACCCCACCCCCCAACCTTTTCATTTTTATTAGCATATTATCTTTAGATTATTAGTAGCTTATTATTATATTGTTTCAATCTTAGCCCTTGTTATTTAATGTTGATGAAATATCTATCCAACACTTAGGGATGAGATTTATGGTTTTTAAGCTTGTTTACTACTAATGTTTCAAGCTTTTTAAGATTTTACTTAGCTAATAAGTGAATAAAGCTCAAAACTTTATTAGCTAATTAGTTATTTAGAATCTAATAAAGTTACAACTTTAGTATTTAAATAAGTTTATAAGATCGGGTGGTTTAAGTTCGTCTCCATTTTCTTCAATCGGGTTCTTCCTTCTTTTCCCTTTTCCATTATTAGTAGTTCTTAGCTTAATTAGCTTAATATGTTTGTTATTATTGTTATGCTTATTATTGTTTGTTTAGTTGCCATGTTGTAGCGAAGTAGTTGTGATTTATGCTGTAACTGATTGTGATTAGTGAAATAAGTGTGGATTTAAAAAGGGATTTTTGATTAATAGTTTTAGGATTATTTAGATTTCTTATTTGATTATTTCGAAGGGAAAAATCCAGAGGAATAATCAAACATTAAATCTAGTAATTAATACCTTTATAAGAAATTGTTTTCAATAAAGACCAACGTTTTGAGAAAATAATCTTTTTACGGGTAGTAATTCGTCATTAAAAACTTTAATTCACACTTATGGATCTTTTCATGTCACTTAGCAAGCATATTCGTCTTATATATCTTTTTGATCATTTTAGCTTAATTGATTATGTTTGTTTATGCTAGTTTAGTTATGATAGTAGTGAGTAGTCTTATTATGCTTGTTAAGTGAGTAGTATTGGGTGAATTAAGTGTGATAATTAAAAAGGGAATATTAATTAGTGATTTTCGGATTACTTAGATTAGTGTTTTGATTATTCGAACGGGCAAAAGCCGTAAGAATAATTAGGCATTGATTTAGTAATTAATATCTTGATAAAAATTGTTTTCAATAAAAACCAACGTTGTGAGAAGATAGTTATTTTGAGGGACATTGGTTCATTAATAAGAACTTACTTTCACACTTAAGGATCCGAACACCTCACTTGGCAAGCATATCCGTTTTATTTGCTTTGCTTATTATTATTTAGTATTAATTTAGCTTATTATTTTAATTAGTTTAAATACCAAAAACCAAACAAAAAGATAATCAAGCATCAAACAAAAAACATAAACGTAAATCTCAATTCAATTCTCGCCGTGAATATGACACTCGGAAGTTAGATTTTTGCTTGTCCTCAAGTGAATATTTATTCTAACGGGAAATACTTATATATTACTCCGACACGCGTTTGACATTTATCAAAATACAAAAACTGATTCATTCGTGAGAACTAGTCGAGTCATATAATATATAGTAATCACGTCGGATGAAAATTACATTAAGAAAAGTAATAGTTTATCCTCCGGATGTCGTGTCCCAACGAGAGATGAATTTGAAATTCACGAAAGCGTTTTTGTTTGATGCTTCGAAATGGTCCAAATATTTTGGTTTTGGTTTTTGTTTTTAAACTAAGTATATTAATAAAAACAAACTATATAAAAAAACTTGTTGACAATAAGCAGCTTAATAATCGAGATGTATTAAAAGATATGCTTGCTAAGTGAGATCTGTTTCGATCCGTTAAGTGTGAATTTAATATACAATTAAGTCCTTTATCGATGAATCAACTATATTTTTACAAATTTATCATCTCACAACGTTTGTTTATTGAAAACAACTTTTATTATGATATGCTTACTAAATAATGCCTAATTATTCTTAGGCTTTTGCCCACTCGATTACCAAAACAATAAGCTAAGTAATATAAAAATCACTAATCAATAATTTCCTTTTTTTGTTATATCACACTTAATTCACTAAATAATTTAACTCTTAACAAGCATATATAAAATCTACTCACTAAGTATATTAATCAACAAATAAGCAAACATAATTATTTTAAGCTAAATGAATCTAAACTACTAAA
The DNA here is from genome assembly GCA_026074375.1 of Tanacetum coccineum. Classification (NCBI taxonomy): domain Eukaryota; kingdom Viridiplantae; phylum Streptophyta; class Magnoliopsida; order Asterales; family Asteraceae; genus Tanacetum; species Tanacetum coccineum. The sequence continues at coordinate 8,694 of BQNB010063489.1, read as the reverse complement.
ATTAAAAATGGAAAGAGGATTAGAACTGAAATGATGAACCAAAATCGAATTTTAAAAACACCGATATATAATTAACTTATTTAAAATCTTAAACTTAAAAAATTGATTATATATTTTAATAACTTATTAGCTAGTAAAGAGCATGAACTTGATTCACTATTAGCTAGATAAATACTTAAAAAGAGTTTAAAGCTTTATCATAAGTGATAAGCTTATAAAGACTCTTAAGCTCCACGCCAAAGAGGTAGAATGAGTTTCCATCAAATCACAATTCAAACAATGGTTAAACAATATGAATAAGCTATAAGCTAAAAACTTTAATTTCAAAATATTAAGTATTTTGAAATAGAAAAGCTAAAGCTAGTAGATCTAAATGATTAAGTATTTTAATAAGACTTAAAAAAAAGCTAATCGGAAAGGTTGTGATCTGAAAAAATAAGATAAAAATATAAGTAGAAAATAAGCAATCGAAAATATAGCTAGAATAAGCTAACCAAAAAGCTTTTAAATCGAAATCCATATAAAATAAGCTAGTATAAATAGCTATGGATTTTTTTGTTAGTTTCTTTTTTTTGGTATCTTCCTAAATTATTAGAATATAAGTTTAAAAATATCGGATCCAAAAATAAGCTTTAAGCATGAGCTTATTTGGAAATAGCTAAAAAGAAATAGAAACAAGACAAGAGAATAAGCATATTTAATAAGCTAAAGAAAACACCATACCTTTGAAATAACTTCTTCATTATAAGCTAAATGAGTTACTATAAGCTAGTTCTAATAAGCTTCAATAAGCTTTTTACAATAATCCCAAAATAGGCGAGAACTTATATATCTACTCTACATTACAACTACTATGTGAAAAATAAACTAAAAATCTAACACTCAAACATGCACTCTGCGTCCTTTATTTATAACAAAAGAGAGTAAAGAGGGGTAAATTCGTCCTTTCACACCTTACTTGGCAAGCATATCTGTTTTATTTTCTTTGCTTATTATTTTTTAGTATTAATTTAGCTTATTATTTTAATTAGTTTAAATACCAAAAACCAAACAAAAAGATAATCAAGCATCAAACGACAAACATAAACGTAAATCTTAATTCAATTCTCACCGTGGATACGGAACACTCGGAAGATAGATTTTTGCTTGTCCTCAAGTGAATATTTATTCTAACGGAAATTTATATATTATCGGACTCGCGTTGCGTTTTATCAAAATGGCGCCATTGTCGGGGAGAGTTGTACGATTTTTACGTGGTGTTTCGAGTTAGTGCCTTGAAGATCCTTTCCTTTGAAAGTTTATTTTCGTATTTATAAAAATTATAAAAATCCAAAAATATTTTTGTATTTTTTATTTTATTTTTCTTTTATATAAATATTTTTATTTCACTTTTATCTTCTTTATAAAAATCCAAAATAAAAATATTCTCCTTTATCCTCTTATTTCATTTAATTCTTATCTTCCTTATCCTCTTATCCATTTAATTCTTCGACGTGTCTTCGTATAACCATTTTGGTTGCTCGTGGTGTGGAGGTTCGTTTAATGGTGGAAATTGTCCTGGCTGTAGCAGTGTAGGATCCAGAAATAAGTTTGTCTATGACCCAAATCCTTATTCTTATAATGAAACACCCAACTTCTTCAACTCCCCCCCCCCCAACTCTACAGCCCAATCAGAACATACATCGTGTCGAGTTTTGTGGAAGGGAACCTCACTCGGCTGTGCTTTGATTGTCAAACATGGAACACACCCGTCTATGATTAGGGTCCTTGTTACAATCAAGATTTTGGTTTTGACCAACCTCCATATTATTCCCCAAGTTAACCACAACAGTTTGACTGTTATGTGGTCTGTGGAGGTCCGCACTTTAGTTCAAATTGTTTAAACTAGGAACCCGCTTGTCTATGAGCCTAATCTAGTAACATTATGATCTTTTTCTTGTTTTGACCCAACCTCACTGTACCCTTTTTATCGTTCATCCGCCTCTTCATGAGATGAGACTCCGAGAGCTTATATCCTATATGTCGCCTTCAATTGCTGAAACTGCTAACCGTCACATGCAACGTTTAGATGAAATGCAATCTAAAATTGATAGTATGATGATAAATCTTGGTACTCCTACCCTTGAGCCTCTAGTTAATACTTTCGTTTATGAGGAGAGCGATGATGATATTGAGGTGACTCTTGCGTACACACTATCTCTTCCCTTCATAGCTACCATAGAGCCTACAGACACCCTCTTAATGGCAGATGAGGTTATTAGCACTACTCCCGCAAGGGAAAATGACAAATTGATTAAGTCTAGTATTGGATGCTCTTGTCTCGATCCATGGGTGTTGGATATTGGTGATCGATTTGTGATCGATTTAGAGTTACTTTTTTGTGATATGGGCCTATATTATTACCGTTGCCCATTTGAATGTTAGGGAAGAATTCTTTTGACTATCACTTCATTCCTATAGGAGAATATGTAGTCGAATTTTTGATGGAAAACGTGGATGTAGCTGGCTTGCCTAGACATTTGGTTACTTTAGGATCTTTTTAGTCATGTACTCAAAATAAGAGTTTTATACCCCAATGGAATTGTTTGATGAGCCTTTAACGTGCGATTCAAACCTAAATCTTATGATGTGACTTTCTCAAACCCTCTCTTCGATTTTAATGATGATTTTACATTATGTAAGGATACACCACTTTTTGATGAGGAGTTTGAGGACATTAGTAGTCTAGACCCCCCCTGAGTTGACTCCAGTTATTGATGAGCCCACTTTGCTAGTCACACTATCCTTACCGTGTACTGATGTTTTGGGAGATGCTATTGAAGATATTGACTTACGTTTAGGAGATCCTTTAGACACCCTCTCAACGGGGGATGGGGAAATTAACTTCAATCATACTAGGGACATAGAAGAACTAGAATGTTTACTAGCCTATGACCCTGTCCCGGTCCCAAGAGTGTTTGATGATCCTTTAGGTATTTCTGATTCGATGTCTAGATCATCTGAGACTAGTGTCCTTTTTGAGGAGCTCATCGCTGAGATCGGCCTAGACGATTCAATTCCAATTGGAATTGATGATAGGTATTACGATTCAGAGGGTGACATTCTATTTTTTGAACAATTACTTAATGAAGATACATCTTTCGATGTATCTCCAGCATTGTTACCTACTGAGTCCTCCTCACTAGTTCTACCACTTCCCGATCCTAGGCAGGTTTGCTTAAGGGAGATTTGATCCATTTTTCTCCCTGACACTGTCAGGTTCTATGATGTGGGTGATAGAGACCCCTTCTTCTGGTTTTCATCATAGTCATCACCCCGTCCTGTTTCATACTCACCGAAGGAGGTGATGTATCGCTATTACCATCCTCACGTCACATCGGGTGATGGATTTGATCCAAAAATTAAAAGTAAGTAACCCTAGAGTCAAGCTAGAGACTCGAACAAAAACAAGCGCTTCTCGGGAGGCAACCCATGTTATCCTTAATATTAAATAAGTAGCTTGCTACATTAGGTTTCTTTCATAGTAGTTTAATCATAGTAGAATAAATGGGGTGTATTATTAACCTAAGTGTGGGGGAGTGCTTCTCTCCATGTTGTGTTTTGTGGAGCCCGTATTTGCTTGCAGGATTCCTTAAGATCGTGAAGACCCGTGCTTGTTTTCAATCCTCTAATCACTCCGTCTCCAATCATCTTCATATTTATATCTATGGAATTTTTCAATTCTGATATTATATATATATATATATATTGTTTCCCTTCTCACACTTGGAATTCTTAAGCATTTACCTTTTTTGTTCTTAAGTGTTGAACCAAAGTTCTGTCAAGTGTGTATGCCCATTTAAAATCCTTAAATGTCCTTCCAAAATGTATGTATGATTTTTAGAAAATCAAATAATTATAAAGCATGCATTACCATTTCAATCCTTAAATAGTCCCAAAATGTATAAATATATGTTCAAATCCAAGATTTGTAAAGTATGCATGACCATTGTATCCAATACAATAGTCATCATTTGTGATTATGATTACACCCATAAGTTCATGAAACTGCGACGTAGGCTTATTTGTATGCCACTTTATTCAAGGCACAGTTAGAATATACCCATCGTAGGTGTTCCTTCCAAGAACACCCGGGCAGTAATACAAGAATATGTTCCCATTATGGGTGTTCCCTCCAAGAACACCCGGGCAGTAATACAAGAATATGTTCCCATCATGGGTGTTCCCTCCAAGAACACCCGGGCAGTATTACAAGAATATGTTCCCATCATGGGTGTTCCCTCCAAGAACACCCGGGCAGTATTACAATAATATGTGTATGTGATTGTTGGCCCCGCAGGCGCCAATCCAATCGTAATCCGACATGGTATAACGTTCGTTCCCAGTGATAGCTAGTCACCCGAACGGGGATTGTCAATCCCAAATAGATCTATCTTATAACATTCGCGCTTACCCTCCGAGTAATTAACAGTTCATGCAACTTAAGCTAATCCATAATCATAAAAGTATAGTATGTGTTTACGTTCAAAAATTAAACCAAGTATTGTATCTCCTCGCGAGATATATAAATGAGTATGTAAACCAAACAGGTAATCAACCATGTAAATGCATTTGTAAACAAGCATGTTCTCACCCCAAAAATATATGTAAAACCAATAAAACATGGGGCTATAAACTCACAATATCCTTTAAAAACAATCACATTGTTATAAGGTAACCGAGTAAGTATAAGAGTTTGTAGACAAGCATGTATCCCCCTCGCGGGTTTATAAAACATTCAAAAGATTGAAAAGCGAGGTTATGAAACTCACCTTGATCAAAGACCACGATCAAATAATCCAAATAAATCACAACCGAATCTGCAACGATCTCGACCACGACCTATAATTATGTCGCTCGATTATAATACACGTATTAAATACGATTAACGATGCGTACATCGTGACGACGAAACCATACATATTTTTATATGCATACCTACATACATACATGTGATGAGAAATCCACTTGCGCGTCTTTAAACCCTAACCCTTAGTATATTATATGTATATATATTGTTTTCCGTCCAATCATAACTTGTCTCGTATATTTATAGAAAGTTACTATTTTTAGACTCTTCGTTTTTAGGACCGAACAATGTTCTTAAAATAATTAATTGAAATAATATATTAACCGACCTTATTTTATCACTCAAAATCGTACTCATAATGTATTAATATTAATTAAAATATCCGTTGACTTTTACGTTGACCTTTAGTAGATTTAGATTTCCAAGTTGAAATAGTTTGGTGGTTGGTTAAATAAAATAAATCGTAAAGTAAACGCAAAGTGTGTAATATATTCCGTATATATTACATGTCAAAAATGAACAAGTATATAATTCAAATCGTGAATTATATAACAAAGAAAACCAATTAAATAAATAAAAAGTTCTCGTATAGATGTAAACGATGTTTTAAGGTTACAAATTATGTTAAAACGATGTTTGTACAGCTTTTACGACAATTATGATGCTATCTTCTAGTTGACAATGATAAAATATAAAATAATATTTTATAAATTTATATTTTGTTTCCTCGACGGGTCGTGTCCAAAATAGTTGTCTCATTGTAAAAGTATAGTTTTCGTTCGTTGCTCAGATTATCGTATAGTTATATTTTAGTATATTTTTAAAATATAATTTAGTCCTTTTATCGGTTTCTAAAGAAATAGCAGTTTTTGTGAATCATAAATATATAGAAAATTATATAAATTTCATCATGACTTTTCCCGTTTATATAATGTTTTCCATATTTATAAAATCCAATGTTTTTCCACTTTTCAAACAAACCGTGTTGCAATATCCTCGTGCTTTAAATATATATATATATATATTTCTAAACTAAACAATATAATGATTATTACATTTATTTAACCATTTAACCACCTTTATATATATCCGGTTTTAATATTTTTAAAACCTTAAGTTATATTTATCCATCGTTTTATATGAACCAAACGCACCCTAAAGTTGTTTCTGCTCACCCAAACGCGTCCTTATGGTGAAACTGCTAACCCAAACGCACCCTATACGGTTTTCCTGCTAACCCAAACGCACCCGTTTGGCAAATCTGCCAAACCAAACAAACACCCCCTTATGTTGTTTTCTGCCCAACCAAATGCCCCTTGTGGGCTGTTAAACCCTCAACCAAACGCACCCTTGTGCGGTTCCCGCTAAACCAAACGCACCCTTGTGCGATTTCTGTCCAACCAAACGCCCCTAATCATGTAAACATCAAACAAAACACACCCTTGGCTGTTTCACTTAGAACCAAACGCACCCTTTTCGGGGCTGTTACAGCTAAACGCACCATAATCGGTGGCTGGCCCGAACCCGACCGCACCCTTTTCGGTGACAGAAAAACCAAACGGACCCCGGTGTGGTGATAATGAGCCAAACGCAGCCCTATGTGGTGGTGGCTGCTGCCAAACCACCGAAACAACCACCCTTGTGGTGTTTCTTGATAAACCGAACGCACCCTAGTGGCGTACGAGTAACCCGAACGCACCCTCGGTGCAAACACGAAAACCAACGCACCCCTTGTGCGGCTGACCGAACCCAAACGCACCCTTACCGGTGCAAAACCAAACCCGACGCACCCATGAGGTGGTTTTATAAGGCCAAATGCACCGTCTCGGTGCTTTCATACAAACCGAACGCACCCCCTTGGTTGGGTGATAAATAAATTAAACGCACCCTTGCGGTGCCGTGACTGCCAAACGCACCCTTTCGGGGTTGGTTAAAAATAACAAACGCACCCTTTTATTTGGTGCGACTGAGAAAACCACACGCACCCTTGTGGCGGCTGTGGTGTGGTGGTAGGGGTGGTGCGTGGCGGTGGAGGCGCGTGGATATGGGGATCGGGTAGATCGGGCGACGAGAAACACTTTTGGACTCGCCGGAAAAGTTTTCCGGCGGTGGTTGGCCGGAAAAGGTGGCGGCAGGGTGGCCGGACTCCGGTGGAGAAGGGAGAGAGGTGGACATGTGTGTGTATTTTTGTAAAAATGAAATGAAATGTATAAAAATTTTAAATATATATAAATATATTAAAAGTTATAATATAAATGTGACAAGTCACAAATAGATGGAGGTAAATTTTGTAATTATTTTCACAGGGACCTAAAATGTAAATTTTGAGTATTATTTTGTAGAATAGTGGTTCGGGACTCGTTTGAGCGACTTAACGGATGATTCAAGACACGAAACTTGCGCCATTGCGTTCGGAATAATTTTTCCAACAAAAATGAGTATTCATTTGATAGTATTTCATAAATATTTTTATAACATTTATAGAAATGTTCGTTATTTATTTAGTGACCCGGTTACGCCTTGTCCGTAATAAAAAAAATGGATTTCAACTCGAATATTCGCGTTAACAACAACGCTTTTGGAATAAAATGTTAAATGATTTTATTTAATATTTTTATTAAATAAATAGTGATAATCAAAAATAATTTTAATTATTTTTGTGTGTCGGTACCCGTTGTGTGCAGTTTTCAAAACTTTGTGAGGCTGTTTTAGCCATCTTCTGCTTGTTTTCAAGTCTCGGGTAAAACTAAAAAGTTGTCTGAAATATCGTTTTACATCAAATTGCTTTAGGGTCCGAATCGTGAAAACGTGATTTAGTGGTTCGTTTTTAATAAATCAACTATGAATTAATATATATCCTTTTTCGTTTTCGAATCAAATAAGTTAAAAATAACTTTGTACTCGAGGTGTGTAATAATAAATATGATTTATTATTGAAATATGTTCCGAAAATTTTACCAGTTACGCGGTAATCGTTTTATGTGACAATAAAAGACGTCAAAGTCAAAAAGTCAATGTCAGACTCGAAAAGTCAAAGATTTAAAATAGTCCTTTAAAATGTCGAAAATTTCAGGATGTTACAGTACCTACCCCTTAAAGAAATCTCGTCCCGAGATTAAATTTGTGTTATCCGATTGTGTGACCAAGGAAAGACTTAAGGTTTAATAAACTCGTTCTAAACAAGACGCTGATAACTTTATTCAGCAAAATTCGGTGTTTCTACACTTCTCAATCTACCAAAAATTTTGGCTAGGTTTGTCCAGGATATTTAATCCATCAAAATAGGTATCTCAAAATATATCATTACAGATCTTATGACTGGTATAACCGTGTTATAGGGAAAGTCTCATTATAGTGAAAACCTCAAGAAGAAGGTGTAGTCGCGTGAGTATGTTTGTATAAGTTTCTAAATGTCCGAGGACGGAGTCTCGTTTCTACTATCTGTAAGGTTCGATGATTCACATCAACGTGGCTTATGGATGTAAGTACCCAACTTACTTGGCAGTACTAGGATGTATCGCGACCTAAGTCTTCCTACTAGTGGCCCGAAATGAATAGTCTAACTATCTGTTTCGTCGATAGGTGTTTATCTCGTTTAAGGGGAGTTGCATTACCTATTGGATAAAGTTGTATCAGTCGGGACCGCTCCAGGACCCAACAGCAGCGACCATATCGTCAATACTATAACAAATGGTGATGGGATGCCGAGGACATTTCGAGAAACAATATTCCCAGAATAAAGTTTTACCAATGGGAGGAGCTCGCAGAAGAGCTTATGCGATAGACGGCGGATTATGGTACTCAGTCGCTTGTTTAAGGACGAATCAACTCCATTAACTCAAGTG
>BQNB010063488.1:0-35663 GCA_026074375.1 Tanacetum coccineum | reverse complement strand
TAGCGACCTTTCTTCTCGGAACGTCCCAGCCTCATCAGCTAAGTGCCCAGGTTTTTGACACCCCACGGAGAATACTTAATCGAAATAATCTACCGACGGCAACCAACAACTTTTGAAGTCTTAAAGCAAGTTATTCTTAGTTCAAAATTATACTTGAGTTTAGAAAAAGAAATCTTAACCATTAAATTATCCTTATTAGCTATATACTATACTACCGTCATCATTTACATGACTACAACATCGGCCACGCCTCCGACATGATGTAGTGACTTAGTCTGACGACGGTTTCTTATTTACGAATGCACTTTGGCATTTATTATCTTACTATGGGCTTTGTTTTGAAGACTGCAACGTCGGTTGTGAGCCGGCAAGATGCAGTAAACCTTTATCAGCCCACAGTTTATATTATTCATTTTTCATTTTTTTCATCATTTTTTTTGCAACATATTTTCCGTAATAGAGAAAATTTCGTTTTAGAAACTCAAGTATAAAGCTGAACTAAGATGAATATATGTCGTTTCCGGAATGAAGCGGTCTTTTTAGAAATGTCGGTTTATAGTTAAAACAAAAGTGTGCACGTTTATTAGTCAGGTTAAGAACTTCTGGGAGAAAAAGCACAAGTTATCACTTTAAGCTTTTTAAATTTCACAAATAATCATATTTAGCCTCCTACTTAGGTAAATAAACATGTCAGTTTTCGTTCTTCACAAATTTAAAATCCTTAATAAAAGGATCCGCGAATGCTTAGCCTAATAAACTTTCGTTTATTAAATGGTTAAGGAATAAAGCTAGGGCTCAACACGCCCGATCGAGTCAAAATTTATTCTCATTCTACCCATTGGGAAAGTCAAAACTGTGACAAAACACTTATTTTATTTTTGAAAAATTTTAAATTTTTTCATTTTTTTGGTATTTTTGCAAAAATTTTGGTGGTAAAAAAGGGGATTACGTGACAACAACGACTGCAGGCAAAATCAAATCGAAGATTCCCCCCCCCCCTCATACTAGAACTAAACATCGTCCTCGATGTTTTAAAGGGGTACCTACGTAAATCTAAGGCCGTTTATGAAGTGTGCCAAAAGATAAAACGTTAGTCGATTAGATTTGGATACTGGATTCCCAAAATGAAGCTGAGGATGTGAAACTCTTGTGAATGAAAGACAAAACTAAGAGCACGAGAGTCTTCACCATCCAGGAATTCCTGGACATACAACACAAAGCACATAAAACATGGACAAAACACAGGTAATGGAAGATGTAAGCCTCCTCATACAAAAACACTTATTCATTACTACTACTGATAAGCATGGGGTGCCTCCCACGAAGCGCTTGTTTAAGGTCGCTATGCTTGACCCGTCCCCGAATTAGTTGTCCATGGGATCGTCTGGAGACTGGACTTAACCAATTATGGTATGTCCCCTCCAAAGTAGTGCTTCAAACGATGACCATTCACTTTGAAATTTGGCCCGGAGTTTTGGGATAACCCGACAGTGCCATATGGAAAAACTTGGGTTACAGTAAGGTGGTTCCACTCCATTGGGTCTTAATTTGCCTGAGAAAAGCTTTAATCTAGAGTTAAAGAGGAGGACTCGATCACCGACGTTGAAAACGCGATTTTTGATCTTGGAGTCATGGATTCTCTTTGTTTTCTCCTTGTAAATCAAAGAATTTTCATAAGCATGATCACGAAGTTCATTAAGTTCGTTGAGCTGAACTTTTCTGTGATCACCCGCGGTTTTGATATCAAAAATGTTGTATGTCTTAAGGGCCCAATAGGCTTTGTGCTCAACAATCAATCGTAGATGAACATGCCTTTCCATATACAAGCTTGTACGGAGTGCACCCGATGGGTGTTTTGTAAGCTGTACGGAAGGCCCAGAGAGCGTCATCCAGTTTGTCCGACCAAGAGGCACGCAAAAAATAAAACAAAAAAAATAAGAAAATTAAAAAAAAGAGAAACTTTTAAAAAAGAAAAAAAAAAAGATAATAAAAATGGGGGCTAGGGGGGGGGGGGGGGGGGGGGGGGGGGGGGGGGGGGGGGGGATTATAATATGATAAAAAAATTTCTCAAAAAAATTTTTTTTTCGTCCTATGGTCCTTTCAAGAAATTCTTTTCAAACCACGATTGATACCTCAACTGCCCACATTGGTGTGTGATACGCTGGAGAGACGATGAGTGACTCCGTATTTAAGCATGACCTTTGCAAACTGGTCATTGCAAAAATGTTCCCGATCACTTATGATTGCACGAGGGCACCATAGCTGGAGAAGAAGTTTTTAAGAAATTTGCAAACATCTCGGGGCTCATTGGTGGAATGCTTTCCTTCTACTTATTTTGATAATAATTGACGGCCACCGAGGTATTTATTTTTCTCTGAAGATCGGAACGACCCCATAAAACAATGCCCCAAATTTCAAAGATTTCACAAACTTGGATAATGGGAGTTTATGGCATCTCATCAACTGGTGGAAATTTTGGGCCATGACGTTGACAAAATTCACATCGGGTGGACAAAGTCATGGGCTTCCTTGTAGATCGTGCCAATAAAATCCTAAAGCAATAGATCGTTTTAGCGGTTTAAATTGGCCACCGTAGTGTCCCTCGTGGGTCCACTGGCAAGCTTTGAGATGTCAAAAGCTTCTTCCCGTAACACAACGCCGAATTACTTGTCAGCTACAGATCTTGAATAGATAGGTACGTCACAGAAATAATGTTTGAATATCTTTGAAAAACTTGTTTTTCGTGGACGACATTCCCTTTGACTATGAAATTCCCCGCATAGTAGTTTGCGAAATATGCAAACCATGGGGTGCTATCATTACGAAGAGCAACCGATCTAAGAGTTTCGAGATGAAATGTTTCAGTGATTTCTTTGTTCTCGAACTCATTTTGGTGAGGGTTCTCAAGTCTGGAGAGATGATCGGCGGCAAGATTTTTTGCTCCTTTTTTGTCTCGGATTTCAACATCGAATTCTTGGAGCAAAAGGATCCCCGCAATTAGTCTTGCCTTAGCATCCTTTTTAACAAAGAAGGATACTTTATAGCAGAAATGGTCCCGTGTACCTAGCGTTGGGACAAAACGAGATAATGACCGAAATTTTTCTCAAAAGTGTATAACAAAAACACACGGCATGTAATTCTTTTTCAGTCGTAGTGTAGTGTGCTTGAGCTTCAGACATTGTCTTGCTGGCATAGTGAATTGGTTGGAAATGCTTGTTCTTTCGTTGCCCTAGGACTGCCCCAATTGCAAAGTCGCTTGCATCACATATTAGTTCAAAGGGCAAGTCCCAGTCAGGAGCAATCAAAATTGGAGCCTCAGTAAATTTTCTTTTAAGTGTATTAAAGGATTCGATACACCTTTTGAGAAGAAAAATGGTGTCCTCTTTTTTTCAACAAGTGGTCTTGGACGGGCAATTTTGTGAAAAGTCTTGTATAAACGTCGTAGAAAACCGGCATGGCCCTAAGAAAACTACAGGACACCTTTGACAGTAGTCGGGGAGGGAGCGGCTATAAAGTTCAACGTTATCTAGGCATCGACCTCATTCCTGACTTTATGAAATTTGTGTCATGAACAATGCCTTCTTAACCATAAATGGCTTTTCTCACCAGGTTTAGGACAATTGGTGTCTTCACACCGCGTTTAACATTTTTCCAAATGGGATAGCAGGTAGAGAAAGAATCTCCGAAACCGAGAAGTCCATCCATGAACACTTCTATGGTCTTTTCGATCATGTCTGAAAGATTGCATCATACATCGTTGAATACGTGCCGGTGCATGTCATGGCCCAACAGGCAGGCGACGACAGGCAAAAGTTCCGTATGGGCAAGTGAATGTTTCTTCTGTAATCCTTCGGGTCAATAGGAATCTGAAAATAACCCGAGAAGCCATCGAGGAACATAGTATTGTTCCCCGCGAGTCGTCGAGGATTTGATCCTTGAAGGAAAGGGGGGAAAAGGGTCTTTTCGGGGGCTTCATTGAACTTCCTATAGGCAAGTGCACACTCTCAACCCTACCAATCGAGTTGGTATCAAATCATTATCATCATTCTTGACGACGGTTATGCCACCCTTCTTTGGTACACAGTGTATCGGGCTTACCCATGGGCTGTCAGAGATCGAATAAATTAATCCGGCGTCAAGAAGTTTTTCAATCTCTTTTTTGATGACGTCGTGGATCTTCGGGTTTACCCGTCTTTGACTCTGAACTGTTGGTTCGTAGTCTTCTTCCATAAGGATTTTGTGAGTACAAAACTCTGGATCAACACCCCTTGATTACGGAGAGTTGTGCCCAAGCGATGGCTCGCTGTGGAGTTTAGAACCTTTGATAAGAAGCTGCCGTTTTCCTCATCCTTTCTAGATCTTTCGCAATTATGACGGGCAACTTGTCGTCGCTTTCCAAAAATGCGTATTCTAAATGAGGTGGCAAGTCCTTGAGTTCAACCTCGGGAGGCTCATCAATTGATGATTTAACGGTTTTAGCTTCAACAACTTTAAGTTCTTCCTGGATTCCGGGCGAATAATCTTTATGATTCGGAAGAGGAGGTAACGGTTCATTATTGAGAAGTGCTTCCAGAATAAGAATGTCACCTTCCGGATCATAGTAAGTAGCATTAATTTCCCGTGAAATTGGTTCGTCATTGATAGCTATAAAAGCATTTGCTTCTTCGAGAAGGAGAAAATCACTATCCCCGAAAGGAGTTAGTGTTGGTGAAGAACTTGAAATAATTGGATCGTAATATGGAGAAGGATTACCGTATGCAACCGAATCAGAAAAACCTAAGACTTCTTGCGAGTATTCTTCACTTGCTAATTCAATGACGTCGATTCGGTTTGCCGTCATATGATTGTAATTAGCCGTGTATCTCAAAGTTTGGTCCAGATTGAAGGTGATGGCCTCTTTGCCAACACGAAGGGTTATTTCACCTTCGTAAACATTTATTAATGCACGACTGGTCTTTAAGAAACTTCTCCTGAGAATTAAAGTACTCCGGGTCCGGTTCAAACTTACGACCCACAAAATCTGCTGGAAACTGGAACTTTCCCACCATTAAATGGACGTCTTTGGCGATACCGATCGGTTCGGTGATTGAACGGTCCGCTAACTCTAGCGTCATGCAAGTCGGTTAGTTCGGGAAGAGAGAGAGCTTTCGCTGACGAAGATGCATAAGATTAATGCTCGCGCCGAGATCGGCCAAGGCGTTGCATGTATTAATCCCAGAAAATTCACATGGATATGAAATAGGCGCAGGTCTCCATGTTTTTTCGTAACTTGTTTAGATGACTGCTGAGCTATTCTCATTCAATGGAGTTCTAGCCATTTCACGCAACTTCGCTGTGGTTTCCGATTAAGGTTTTAGAGTCGAGGCAAATTCGGCATAAGGGTCAAGGCTTCCGTAATGCCTAATTCGAAACTCAAATCTCTAAAAGAGGTCGTAGAATTTCTCAATTTGATCGTTAGCTTTTTCACGGCGCCTTTCATCATTTCTTCTTGAAGGAAATGGAATTGATGTTCGTTGGTTAGGCATCGGAGCACTAACGGGAGCAACATCGGGCTCGGAAGTTGGATTTTGAGATTGGACTTGAACAACCGGAGGTTGGACGTCTTCGGTGCTTCCGTTATTAGTAGGAAGCATCGTATCCTTTGTAACCTCGGTATCACGATTCATCACTTTCGGAGAAGAAGATGAAGTGGGTCCTTGATAAGCAACACCACTCCGGGTGGTGATACCTTTCAAATCCTCCTTCGGGTTAGTAACGGTGTTACCCGGGAGAGTTCCCGAACCTGAAGTAGAGGCGGTATTCATTTTGATAAAGTTACCTAGCATACTTTCAAGCCTTTGATTCGAAGTAGCCAAGTTGTGTTCCAATTGACTTGCAGGTTTTTGCCTTGGTTTTGCACAATATCCGCTAACCGCACATTAGCCTTTTACGTAGCTATCAATAATCGTCTTAGACACACCGTGTGTCTGAGGAGGGGTGCTTGGTAAACAGGAGCTGAGAAGCTGGTGGGTGATTAACCGGGGTTGGAAATGGTCCCCTTAGACTGAAATAATTGCCCCAGTTTGGTTGTAAGTGGTTACCCCGATTTGGTTGAAATTATTCCCGCGCGTTTTGTTTGTTGAATGGGTTTTGCATAGGAAGGGCAGACCGGGAGGTCCGAATTTGGGTTGCAACCATTGGAGTCGGCAGATTTCCTGATTGAAATTAGCCGCGGCGGCTTGAGAAACGTAATCTTGAATATTGTCATGATAAACGTTGCCATCGGTGGCGAGACAACTTTGATACGAATGAGCTCCTCCGCAAGTCACACAAATTTCCTCGACCGCTTTTACGGGAGTGGGAGTTTGGTGAGCGGGAGCTTGGGATTGATTTTTCTTATTAAGGAGCAATGCTCTGACCATATCTTTGAGTTCGGAGACATCGGGAGAGATCCGGAGGTGGAAAGTGCTTTTACTCAACTTTAGCAACACGGTTTTTGCTTCAGTGAATTACGAACTTTGTGATTTTGTCTCTCGATGATTTTTTAGACATGTCTCCAGGCATTTTAATCCAAAAGTTTCCACCCCCGCGGCGGAATTCAATAATCTGATCATTTGAGTTTAAGGGCATTAGTGAATGTTATCGAGTTGATGCATATTTCGAAACCCATATGGCGGGCATGCCCTAAGAAAGACATGAAGCTGTCCCAGGCTTCATAAAAGGTTCGTCAAATCTTTGCTGAAACCTCGTGATTTCATTTCTAAGATTTGTCGTTGTAGAAAGGAGAAAGAATTTGTAATGAATTTCGACACTAGATCATCCCATGTAAAGAACCGATACGAGGGGTCTGGGTCAATCCAAGTCGGGCTGCTCCCTCGAGGGAAAATGGGAAAAGCATAAGCTTAACCGATGTACTCGGGACGTTCGGGAACTTCATCGTAGAAGTGATCTTGTTGAAATATCGGATGTGGGCATGTGGGTCTTCTTTATCGTGTCCAAAAAATTGCTTGTTTTGAACAAGATTAAGTAGGCCATGCTTGATCTCAAAGTTGTTCGCGTTGAGCTCGGGAGACAACGATGCAATCCTCTAAACCCTCGGTGGGTGCCTCGAGCAATTGAGCCATAGTACGATTATCGGCCATCGTAACTATGGGAGGATTGAAAAGTTCTTGATTGTTATTTGGTTTCTCAAGATTGGGTGATTCAACAGAAGTTTGTCGGACTTGTTGTTGTCGACGTTTACGGGGCTTGGAGAACATGCGCATGCACTAAATAGAAAGATACCAAAGAAAATGTACAACTATTTTTTTTTTGTTTTTCAATGATTTATTCACAATGAGTTTTAACGGACAATGAGGTAGGACAACTTCAACCAAATAATCTACTTACTTCACGGTAGCTCTCAAAAAGATAAACGCACAGGTGAGCGGAGGAGTAGGAATAGCGCGAAGCTTATTTCTCCTTTCGGGTCGTAGTTCCCTCGGAACAACCCCCTATGACCCACCTGTTTATTTGTTTTAACTTTCGAAGGGAGCCGTACGTCGTAAGAGACAACAAAGGGCAAGTTTTAATCTTTTGTTCGAGGTTGGGAACCAACAAGTTCACCGGAAAGGTTATTATGATAAATCTTCATCAATGAGAATAGTATATTTTGGTATTTTTTACCTATTTTGTAATTTGTATTTCTTTTTTATGGACAATGTTTTTATATTTTTGGTTTTTCTTTTGTTTTATGATAATTATACTAATAAAATAAAATGAAAAATATTTTTGTACTTTTTATATTTTTATAGAAGAAAATATTCACAGATTCAAACACAAATTGTCAAACGTAACGATAATCGTTTTTACAGCCTCCCCGACAACGGCGCCAAAAATTGATTCATCAATAATATATATATAATATGAAATCAAACACTCAACCAATTACCTTTAGCCAAGGATTGGTCAAATGTTCACAAATTTAAAATATATATGTGTCCGGAAGTTTGATTTCCCGGGTCGTTATGTCCCAACGAGGCTTGAATGGAAAATCGAATGACGAATTGATAACGATGTTTGAATAATGACAAGGATAAGATTTGGTTTTCTATTCCACTAGTTAAATGCAAAAAGGGGGGGGGGGGGGGGGGGATAAATTAAAAAAATCTAAAAACAAAAGCTAAATAACTTAAATCCTAAAACGGGCATGAAAAACCAGGGTCAAAAACCTAAATTTTGCAAATTAAACCCTAGAACAAATTTAAAAGCAAAAATAGATTCTAAAGGACAAATAACGAAGTTTAATTTTCAGAATTTTTTGTAATCGTTTAATATTTTTTATAATTTAATTTAGTTAAAAGTTTATTTAATTCATAAAAAATACAAAAATTATCAAAAAAATATTTTGCTTTTTTAGAAAATTTTCTTTTGTCATCTAGTTTGTAGGAAAAATATAAAAATTTTCGTAGGGTCATTTTTACAACTTTTCATCTTTTAAAGAACGGGTCCGGGTACGGGATTTTGTTTTGACTCGTTTTTGGGTCAAACGAACTCCGTTTTCGATCTAGTCTTTTTCATTCTTCGTTATTTCTCCCGTAGAGTAGTTTAGAAGTGAAAAATTCTCCGTAGGGTTATTTTTAAAGATTTTAGGTTTCCCCCCCCCCCCTTTTCTTCGGGATTCGGGCCCTCGTTTTCTAGCTTAATTTCATAATTTCTAGGTTTTTCTTAAACGTTTTTGTTCGTTATCGTCTAATTTGACTTTTCCACCTTCTCAAATCAATTCCTTCCTTCAAACTCAAATCTTCGATTGTATCGATTTTCCATTCCAGCCTCGTTGGGGATAAACGACCCGGGAACACTCTATACTACTTCTCGGTATCATTGCTCTTGTTTATTTTTAGACTTATATATATATTTTGTATTTTATTATATAATATATTATATATACAGTGTGAAACCCCGCAATCAGCTGGCACAAAACTTCTTCTTCATTGAGCATATTTTTCTTGCTCTTGGGACACATTGGGGATCTCAACACTAAAAGTGATTGCTGTAGATACATGATTGCATAGGGATATATTTCACCTCTTATCATACGAATTTGTCTATAAATTAATCTCACTGCGATCGAGTAAATGATGATCAAGCACAAGTTCTAGAGCTACTAAATTACCGGCCCACTCATATAATTTTCAACCAATACCATTGCTCCAGAAAAGGCGACAAAACCACATATACACATCCATAACAATGGAATAGATACACATGATTGCTCATTCCTTAACTCGAACAAGCTAAAGGCATCAATTATCTTGGGTGTCAAAGATGGGTACCCAAATTCCTTAAGATCTAGAGGCGAACCTTACAATTTAAGTGGGTTGATTTTGTGCTAGTTAAAATGTTAACCCGGTTCGATTTTCCTTACTAAGCGTATGCATTTTTTAAGTTTTTGGAAAAGCAATATATAAATTTTTTAATTTTTTAATTTTCCAAAAAATATCAATTGAAAGTTTAAAAAAAATTCTGAAGGGCAAACATGGAGGGACATGATTAATTTTTCCTATTTGCTACCCCTTTACACTTAAGTTGAACATTGCCCTCAATGTGAGAACTGATAAATATAGAAAATAGGGAAAATTAAGGGAAAACGATACTTCCCGGGGTTCTTAAGTTCTTGGTTGAATTCTAAAAGATATGGCGCGAAACAAAACGCCAAGCATGTGTATTCTACCACATGTAATATAATACTCCAATTATATAAGTCTCCAAGTGTAAAATGTCAACCACCAATCCAAGCTCCACCTGTTTTATTTAATCTGTAAAATAGACACAACTACAAGAAAAACATTAAATACAAAAGCGCACTTTCGTAGGCACCACAGTTGCATTTAGCACATGCAACAAGCCATTAAACCCCTCGGTGTCCCAAGTAGACGAGTTATAGTCTCGTGAGGGTTTCCAGCGAACACACCCACAAAGTTCGATAAATTTCTTTTTGGATGCAGAAAGCGAGTAAGGAATACACTGGCCCATGCACATCAAACTTATCAAACTGCAAATTTTTTGTTTTATATATATATATATATATATATATTAGTTATTTTTAATTATTATTTACTATTACTACTACTATTATTATTATTTTGATTTAAGATACCTTAACAATACGGTTCAAGTGGGAATCATCCACATTTAAATGTTGAGGGTATGGGATTTTTGGTGTGTACTCACGGAATGGATATTCATTTGTTTTAACCACTTGATAGTCTCTTTTTGATGTTTTAATAGGTTTATCTTTTCTGATTTTATTGTTAACGATAATAGGAGGTGGTGGATCTTTTTTAGTTTTCAGAGAATAATCAGACTTTTCACTCCCGGTGAATACGGCATTCACTTGTTCAGTTTGAGCTTGAGGAGGAGGTTGTGGCTTAGTCTAATCGGTTTGTTCTAAAGATATGTTTTGAGATTTCGACCACTCATCTATTTTTCTTTCCATCATTTTAATTTTAATTTGGAAATTCTTTTCATTTTGCTTCATTTTTAAAATCATATCGTTAACATTGTTCTTGAAAAACATATTTGTAACTCTTTTACCATCCAAGAATTTAGTGATTGATTTTTCAAGATCTGTTTTAGCTTGAGGCTCTTGGTTGACGGTTTTAGACTTTTCCTTAGGTAAAATACCGGTAGTTTTACGATCGTCTTTGGCAAAAAGTTTCTAATGAACAGTTCTCATGCTACGGATACGTCTTTTGAAATCTTTGAGATCATTTCTCACATCATTGTTTAATTCTGTGAGCGATTTCTCATAATCATTAGGATCATAATGGGATTGACGAGAAAACGAATTATGAAAATCTTGGTTTTGATAATCTTTAGATTGGATGTAATTGGCTTCATGACGTTCATCGGCGTGTCATCGTTTATGTTGTTTTTAGAAGCGTTTCAATTTCTAAGCTCATTATATTTCTCACTCATATCTTCCAATTCTTCATTTAAGCTTGTAATTTGAGAATCTATTTTTATAGTTAAGGCATCTAATTTTTTCATTAATCGATAATTATCATCATTACTATCACTTCCATCGGTGAAGGAAACAGACTTTTGATGATGTTCATTTTCAGATTTAATGGGTCAATCATGTTTGAAAAGGACTTTGTCCTCGAGAAATTGAAAAGCTTAATTTGGATTTTTGTAGAGGAAGATTCCTCCAGCTGTTACGTCTAGGATTCCTTGAGTGTGTTCGTCTAGACCGTGATAAAATATTTGAATAATAGATCCTTTGGTCAGACTGTGCCCTTGAAATTTTCAAAGCATGCTCTTCAGTCGTAACCAGGCTTTGGTTAGACTTTCACATATGAGTTGAGAGAAATTTCTGATTTCAAGTAAAAGACGGTTAAATAACGAAGGTGGAAAGAATCTGTTTATAAAATCTCTTCTAATTTGTTCCCACGATGTTATAGACTCTTCATTAAGTTCGTTAAGCCAGGTTTTAGCTTTATCGCACAAGGAAAAAGGAAATATCAAAAGCTTAACAGCTTCACTCTGCGTTTTACCGTATCTGAACATGTTGCAGATTGCGAGGAATTCACAGATGTGGTCATGCGGATCTGCCCGCAGATAACCATCGAATTTATTTTCCAAAATCATTTTCAAGTGGGTACTGTTGATAACAAAGTTGTCATCAACATCGAGTTGAATAATGGCAGAATTAGGAGTCGATGCTACAGTCTTAGCATTTTACCACATAGGCTAATCATTAGGATCGAGAATTATTTGTTTGGGTTCAACATCCTCTTCAGGTATATTTATAACGACAAAATCATTAACAATAGGATGTTGGGTTGAAGATTTGATCCGAATGTATTCTTTTCGGAACATTTTAAATTTACAAGTCCTTGTTATTAAATTTTTATTTAATTTATATATTAAATTTATTAGTTGTTTTCCGAAAGATAGGGGATTTATATATACATTAAGCATTTTACAAAAATGCATTTTTATATATATATTTAAGGCTAATAGGATAATATTCAAAATAAAATATATATTTTCATATATTTTTTTTATAATTTTTTTATAATTTTTTATTTTTATAGATTTATATATTTATATATAGATATATTTTAATTTAATTATATATAGCAAATAAGGATAAATAAATAAAAGAAAATTTTTTTTTTGGATAGGTACGGCGTACTTTAGGAAAAGTGCGCCGGCTTTTCCTGGAATTTTAATGTTGTTTTTTTAATATTATGATAAACTAGATAATTACAAATACACAAGGCATATAATCAGCTAAAATACAATTCTAAATGATTATAGAACCTAAGACTAGTAGATTAGGGGTTTTGGTTTTGGTTTTTGATATAAGATTTTGTTTGTAAATTTGCAGAAAGTGCGGCGTACTTGGGTAAAGTACGGCGTACTTCCTGGGTTTTCAGGAAAACCAGCGCACAAACATGATGTGCGGCGTACTTCCTAAAGAAAAATGATTTTTGGGTTGCGTTTGCCAGAAAATGGTATGGCGAGCTTGAAAATTTTGTGAAACAAAATAGCACCAGAAATAAGCAACAAACTATAACAACTTAAACAATTCCCCGGCAGCGGCGCCAAAAACTTGATATGTGTTTTGCAAGCTTTAAATTTATAATACTAGAAATACCGATTTTTACTAAAAACACAACACTCAGGAAGTATACTCGTTCGTGTATAGTATAGCTTTAGGTAAGTCCAAGTCGTTCCACGGGAATTGAAGTTTTCACAGTTTGTAATTAAGGTGCTAAGGTTAATAACATTGTCACGGATCAAATTAACCAAATCTTGCATATATCGGATATTATAACGAAAGTGATTAAAAGATGATTCAATCTAATGATTAAGGTAGTTTGTTTATGTAATGATCACTTAGATAATGATGTGTTTGGAATAGTGTTTAAAATAGAGTTATCACAAGTTATAAATCCTTTCGGCCTTTAAATATAACTAGTTATATCGATTAATACAACAAATCTTTTCGGCCTTTATAAGTTATTATAACCAATATATTAGATGGATTGATAGAACACATGTATAAAGAAACCTTTCGGCCTATTTTCTTATATAAAATATGTTTTACCAATTCAATAAACTTATATCCAAACACTACATATCAAAGATCACATATTGCCCAAACAAACATAAATATACTACTCCATAATCAAAGAGATAAAGATCATAACAATCATATAAATTCCAAAAAACTTCATATTAAAAGAGTTGTAGAAATTATACCAATGTTTACAAGATCAAAGAAGGCAATTACAAGTTTTCCCAACCGAAAACTATTATCAATAACCCAGGATATCTATTACAATCGACCCGAACCCTTAAGGTGCTGTCACCACACTTGTAGATTCATGATTATATGGTGAGGATTGATGAGAGAAATGTTGTGGAGGTGTGTAAGAGATATGGAATGAGGTGATTAGGGGCTGTATTTATAGGCTAAAAATAGGCCAAAGTGCGCCGCACATCAGGTGTTAATGCACTTAGCATTTAATTGCATTTAATTTTTCCTCAGACTAAAAAGTACGCCATACTTTGGCCAAAACCGCCGCAGTTTCTGCATATTCAATAGTTGGCCTTTTTCATGGTTGTAAATAATTGAATTCTCTTTCTGTGGCCGCTTGAATCAACTAAAACGGAGTTTGTATGACCGAGTTATGGCCAAAACAGTGAACAGGTGTCGGGAGATCATTAACTTGAGTTATTTATTCGTTTATGCTTCAATTCTTCGTGTATTCTTTTGTTTTCTTCCACGACACATATCATGTACCTATAATAGCAAATATACTTGATTAAGTACCAAAAGTTCATGAGAAATGATCAACTAAATGCAATTAACGCCGCCAAAAAAACATGTATAATTTAGGCGTTATTAGGCGTATTGGTCTTCAGAATAGTGATCTTCGAAATATCTTCATTTAAGCTCCAAAATGTGTGCCTTTTGCTAATATTCACTAAGTACTCCGTAATTACTACAATTCTCAAATATAAACGATTAAGTAACAATTCTTTGCAATAACTATACAAAATGGGTTAATAACATGGGATAAATGATGCTATAAAATAGACATTATTTGATGTCATCAAGTATCCCCCCACTTGAATCCTACTTGTCCTTAAGTAGCCTTTAGAAGTTTATAAAAATGTATCTCTAAGGATATTTTTCGTTAAAGCATTTATTCGATCCATTACAAGTACACAACCAAACACCTCACAAAATAGGAAGATGAAAATACTCAAATCACTCAACTAATCTATGTGGTAACATATAACTAATTCGCTCAATTGCTCAGTCGTAATGAGTATTCTATCATAAGCTTGGCAAGAATAAACATCTCCACTACTAAAGCCAAGGAGTAACAAGTTTATAAAGGTAAATATATGTTTTTGTATGGAAAGGCGTACGGTTGATCATTCTACAATCTTTCACAAAAAGTACCATTCCAACAAGGCAGCTAAAGCATACATACACGGCCGTAACGACATAATAGACATGTGTGTTCGATCACATCCTCATTCGAATTTAACCAACGGTTATGATGAAGAATGATATAGGGTAGGAACCTTCTAACTTACACAAAAAGTCGTAAACCAACGAGGCAGCTAAGACATGCTTACATGGCCGTAACGACAGAATAGACATGCACACTCGAACAAGTCCTCATTCACGTAAAACCAACGGCTAATCATTTGGTGAGAGGGAAGTAAATTGTTGTTAAATAAAAATCAATAAACAAATAGATTAAGCCTAAAGTACAAGTTGCTGGAAACTTTTCCCGACCGTTACCATGATAAAGACACGACTATTTACAACGTCTTGATCATAGATCAAAAACAACAACCTAAGTTGGCGTTCCCGTAACGGTCAACTTTCCAATCTTTCCAAAACTTTACATACTCTACAAGGTAAGTGGCTATCTTCCACTTTGTACAATACTCTACATCATTGATTTTTTGAGACGTGTCAACGAATAATCGATCCTTTGTGTAATTCCTTCGGTAATGCTCTTTGCGAAACAATTATCTTCAAACTTTCCTTCTCTTTTTTGTTGCAATTTTTCTCTTTTTTTACCTATGCTTCAAATCTCGGTATAGTTTCACCATCTTCACGATCATAATAATTTCAGACAATTTCTTCGATAGTTCTTCATTTTTCGGACTCACCATTAATTTTGATGGTAGTAAAATCACATAAGTTTTTACTACTATTATACATTCCCATTTTCAATGTGCAAATTTCCAATCGCACCAAAGATAGAAAATGACACAAGACTCGAGAAATACAAACTTTACACTTTAAGCAACTAGCAACTGTAAATTAAACCTAATCTAACAGGGTAGGTTAAGGTGTAAGGGTGTAACGAAACAAATAGTTAGTGTAATTCCTAAAGGATTGTCTCTACGGGTTGTTCTAGTAGATCTTCACTCTAAAGATGAGAGTGGAAAAGGGTTTAAACTGGAGGTTAACTAACCGGTGTAGTTAGTTAATAAGCAACATGTAAAGGCAATTTGGGTGTAATCCTAAAATTTACCGATTTAAACAAGTTACTCTAATTAAATCCATAATACTCATCACTGTGGTCTCGAGTGATATACCAAGCCAAGTTCTAAAGTCTACAACATCACCGGCACACTCATATTTTGTGGAATTTGGGTAAACATTTGGAAACAAATAGGCTAAATTCTCACAATATCCAGCAAGGGTTATTGTGTGCGAGTTATGCATCAAGTAATTTCACAAAAGTATGCTTGAAAAGAATTTAAATTTGAGCATAATTTAAGCATTTTAATATGAAAATTAGGACAAGTAAACATTCTAATTCCATCTCCCCACTTGAATTATACAACGTCCTCGTTGTATAGATAAAACATTAAATACGGAAATTTAAAAAGAATTAGAATGAGAAAATCCCCTGATATTTGCTCGGTAGATTCTCCAAGTTGCGTTTATGAGCAAGATTGTGTGCTGGAAAAGCGTTAGAATCCTAGCACGAATAGCACACACACAGAGAATTCCAAAAAATATGCATTCCACCAACTTCGTCGATATTTCTGTCATGAGGTCTTGTATAAAATATAGGAAGAACATGTGCATTCCTATCTTGGTACCTACGGTTAATTTAAACTAAACTAAACTAAATACAGGTCAGTTTTTTGTGGATACAGCGTATTAGGTTAATGAATACGCCGAATTCCAGAACTGACAATATTGTTTTTAAAGTGCAATAAAAAAATAAAGACTGATAACGTCCAGACAATCAATACGTTGTATGGTATGGAACGGATACGCCGTATTGATGTCTGGGAAGACAGACTCGATAAAATTAAATAACAATCTGGGTTGTCTCTCGGAAAGCACTTTTGTTTACAGCAAAGTCTTTAAGTTAGACTTGTCTTCAGCTTCTCTCTACTCTACTCTAGTCATCATCCATCCTTCGTCCATTTTCTAAAAGATTTCTTGGTAAGCTCGGCACGCCTCTTCTCTTGTGATTGTAGGATCATCGTATTCGTCTTCTTTCACAGCAACATACTCTTCATCGTTATTGAACAAATATTTGATCATCATATATCTCCTTATATTGCACACCGGCAGCTCATGCACTTCACATAATTCTTTACTCTTATTGTCTCCATGATTTGTCTCATAAGCATCATCGTAGTTTGCATTTATGTTCCATCGTCTCATTTGTTCGTAACGTAACTCATCATCATCTTCTTTGATAAATCCTTCCATGATAGCTTTCTTTCTTAAAGCCTCATCTTTAAGTTCACTATCTTCCAAGGCCTCGTACCATTCGTAATTCTGATAATGGAGTTGGATTCCAATAATGTAAGTTCCGGGTAAGTTTCCTCCATTACAGTATCCATCATTCATCCAACTACATGTTAGCCATTCCGAACATCCAGTCTTATAGTTGAAAGGCTTGCAAGTATGTTTAACTGGTGTGGGTTTGGTCCAAACACCAGCGTTAGTCCATGGCTTCTCATCTACCCATGGTACGTCCTTGTTTCATTCATAGATCCAATCGTCCTTGTAATCTTCATAGGTTTTGAATCCCTCAATGTCCTTAGTAAGTAAGTCTGGATCGATTTGTAAAATATAGTTAAATTCATTGAATGCCTTACACATAGGTGTTTCAAAATCAAATATATTAGTGTCGATCCTAAAGAATTCAGTAACTTCATCTTCATTATCAGAAAATTCTTCATTCGTGAGCTCAACTTCATCATCTCCTCTAATCCAGTAAATCCATAATGCTTTCATAGTATAATGATCCATTGTCTTGTAGTTGAAAAACTTCGATCCCAACCATTCAGTAAATGCAACATCAGACGGATCATATCACATATCATCATCAGCTTCATGCTCCGAATCATTATCCATTTTTGAGTCACATAGGATGTTAGCAACTTCAACTTCATATGTGAATAGATCATCATCCATTCTGCTTAATTGATTGACATCATTGTTAAAAACTTCAAGTGATGTATCGCAAGTGAGCGAAACATCTTCGACCTTAACATCCTTAATTTTCTCGAACTCTCCTTCGATAACCTTTGTCATTCTTACTGAAAAATACCCAGAAAATTATCAGTAGAACCAGCAGGAGAAAGGTATTAAAAAAATTAGGTTTTAAGTCCGAGAATGGAAAAGAATTTTATCAGATGATCGATACGCCGTATTCAATAGAAGTGAATACGCCGTATTAATCAGTTTGAATGAATACGTTGTATTGGACAAAAAGCTGGATACGCCGTATCCGATGGAAGTGGATACGCCGTATTCAGCTATCGACCAGAACAGTGTATTAGCAAAATAATTAAATACGCAAACAATTAAACACAAATATATACAAGCAAACAATTAAAGATAAATATACAAATTTTACAGAATATACAAGAATATACACTAATCTAAATTACACTACTCCTAAGGGTTAGATCTAATCTAATCTTAAAAACCAAAATATCAAATAAAAATCAAGATTAATTTTCACTCCTTGGCAAAGGCGCCAAAAACTTGTTGTGTCATTGTGTGGTGTATACTTTATTGATTCAAGTTTTAAATTTATATTTTGCCGACTAAACCAAAAACAACACTTTAACGAGCAGTGTACCCGATCGGTAGTAGTTTTATGGTAAGTAGGGTGTCGAACACTTGAAGCAAGGTTAAATTTATCAATTTAATTAATATTTTGGTTATCTAATTGATATGTGTGAAAACACATATCTGTTTTATACTCAAAATGACCATTAAAATACCAAAATTATGCATAAAACGCTTGTACATTGCTTGTTTTGTCTTTATGATTGTGTAGGTACGGATATAGCAAAAATCGCAAGAAAACGGTTAAACCGGACAAACACGGACACGAGAACGGATAAAGAGTGTACAAGAGCCGGAAGTTTGCTATCAAAGGTCAAAAAGTCAAACCTGGTCAACTCACTAAAAGACAAAACCCATAAATACCCAAATTACCCTTCATAATAAACCATTTTCAAAACAAACCCTAACTATACAATTTTCACCGTTAGTCCTTTTTGATTAAAAAGACTAACGGTTGTTAATTGTTTCCATTAACCATTAACCTCTTTTAACAAAACCCGGTCCATTACTTTTTCTTAATAACCTATGGCCCAACACTCTCCCACGAGCCCACCATCCTTTTACCATTATTAAAACCCGGTTAAAGGTCAACATAGTCAAAAATGTTTTACCCGCGTTAAACCCAAAAAAATCACTGTTCATTATCCCTTTCATAACCACCAAAGCTCCCCTGCACCTACTCCGTACACAATCACTATCACTCCCACTCCTGTCAACATCATCGTGCCAGCGTGGCAATCCAAGAGCACACACACTCAATCCAAGGGGCAAGATTTGAAGAAGTGTTGAGCAAGAAAGATCACACGGCCAAGATTGTAGATCAAGGAATCATTCTCCACTCCTCTCACAAAAGAAACACACAATGAAGACCCAGAACCTTCTTCATAGGCCTATAAATAGGAGCTCCTCATTCATCATCTAGAGTAGTTTTTTTAGTTCTAGTTTTAGCTTATTTTTAAGTCAAATTTAGCTTATTTCTGTCTTAAAACATTGTAATTTCCTTTTAAATGCTTTGTAATCTACTTTTATATTAATGAAATTTTAATTCAGCTTTTAATTCTCTTTACATTGTCATTTTACCTTAAACCACTCAAATAAGCTCTTATATTACTCAAATAAGCTCAACTGTTCTTAATAAGCTCTTATTAAGTTCATTTGAGTCTCTAAGCTTAAATTGAACATTAATGGATCATTAATTTTACTTAAACCATAGAATCAACTTAATACTTTTGCTTATGGAAATGGAAGCTTTTGGATGATAATCTGTTTTGGAAGAGCTTATGGGATTTAGATTTGCTTATTTGAAAAGATGGGTAGGTTTAGAGCTTATTAGGTTATATTAAGTCCTTGTTTAGCTAGGATAAAGGTACATCCTCTTTTATCTCATTTTACACTTAATTACCATTTTGCTTATTTACTGTTTATTTCTTGCTTATTGCTGTTTATTCTAGCTTATAGTTGCTTATTATAGTTGTCATATGCTTATTAAACTCTTTTGATAGTTAAATCCTTAGTTTTCACATTTTTGTTAAAATTCAGTCATAAAAACTAAAAATATTAGTATAGCTTATTGAAGTGCTTATTTACTGTTGATTTTTGCTTAATTGTCCTTAATAAGCTTAGTTGTTAATTTGTTTGTGCTTAGTTCAGCTTAGCTTAATCTGTTTTAGTTTTAAGATTGAAAATCAGTAGTTAAAGGGGTGTTTGACATAAGCTGTTATTTTGTTCAAAATGGGTCAAAATAATTTTAAACTTAGTGTTTAGGTCAAAATTAACTTGTAAAAGCTTAATTTAGTCTTCTTAGCTTATTTCATTGTCTGTTTTTTAAGCTGCAAGTACTTTTTTCATTTTATCAAAGTTTTTCAAAAGAAGTTCAAAACTACAACAGCTATTTTCATTTAACTTTTTCTTAGCTTGAATTAGTTTCAAAATGTTTTCTAAAAGCTGTCTTATGTAGTATTCCATGTCTACTTTTAAATTTAGCAAAGCTTATTTCCATAACGTTCTGTTTAAATGCTGATTTTTAAGCCCAAAGTAGGCTCTTCAAGGCTGCACTGACTCAACATACACTTAGTCAGTTCAGTTAGCTTATTGAGCTAATAAGCTCAATTCCTTTAGCTTATTTGAGTTCTCTGCTTATTCCTTAGGTTCATAGTTTCAGTTCTTGTAGCTTATTCAGTTTGTTAGTAGCTTATTAGCTTATTTCATAGTTAAGCAGTTTAGTGTTTAAAGTTTTAAAAAATTAGTGTTCTGTCTTAATTAGCTTTTTCCAGCTTATTCAGTAGATTTCATAAAAAGCTTCTTTTATAAAAATTGTTAGTTTATAGCTTATCTATAACTTTGCTTTTATAAGTTTTAAAAAAAATAAAAAAAAGCGAAGATGGAAATCGGGGGTGAGCAAGGCTCGAACCCCCGACCTCAACATCCTCAACCTTTGTAGCAACACAACACCGCACACCGCTACCAACATGCCCTGGGGTCTTTTTCATTCTATGTTTGCAAAGTTTATTATTTGTATACGTTTAGTCCTATTTAGTTAATAAGCTGTCTAAGCTTATTTCGCAGGTTATTCAATAAGCTGTGCACTCGAGCTTATTTTTCTAGTAAACCTTATATCATTTAGGACTTTTCGTGAATTTTGGGATTTTTCCCATTATTTGTTAGAATTTTTATATTTAGTTTAGTATTTTTAAACATTTATTTTTATTAAAAACTTTAAAAAATCATAAAAAATAGAAAAATAATCAAAAAAATATAATTCTTTTTTAGAAAATTTTCTTTTATCGTAAAGTTTCTAGGAAAATTAGTTTTGCTTTCGTAGGGTTAAAATTGCAAAATTTCAATTTTTAAAGAACGGGATTCGTTTCCGTTCTCGTTTTTCGTGTTTTTAAGCTCATTTCAATTCCGTTTTTGTTCTAGTTTTCTTTAAACTTACTTTTTAGTCAATTAGAGTCTATTAAAAGAGAAAAATTCATTTTAGGTTTAATTTTGGAAATTTAGGGTTTTTAATTACCATTTAGGGTTCCCGTTTTGCGTTTTTAGTTAAAGTTTAATTTCCCGTTATTTGTTTTCGTGCTTAATTGTTATCATTTGCTTATTTTAATTGTTTTTAATTCATAGAAATAGATAATCAAATCAATCTTTGTTACCAATTCAAATCATTGTCCGAACAACAAACGTGGTCTCAATTTCATAAATCGTTGGGGAATAACGACCCGGGAATCATACTTCCCGGTTAATATACGTATTATTATATATTATCGTGTGATTTTTCTAACTACCTTTGTCCTCAAGGGTAGTTTGGGAATTTCATATTATATTATATTTTATTATTACGTGTGTTGATTTACTAGCAATCAATTTTTGGCGCCGCTGCCGGGGATTTGTGATTAAGATTCTTTCGTTTGAAGTTTGTCGATCGTGATTTGAAGAACCTTTCATTTTTGAAAGTTACGCTTTTATTAAGAATAAAAAAATATAAAAAATAAAATAAAAAAAAGTAAAAAATATGATTTTTCTTTTCTTTTATTAGTATAATTATCATATAAAAAATAATATATAAAAAATTGTCCATAAAAAATAAAAATAAATAAACAAAGTTGGTAAAAGAACACCAACAAATAATATCTTCAATTGAGGTATTATCCATAATAAGTTCCCAACTCGAATAAAAGATTCAAAAACCTGCCTTTTGTGTCACTTGCAACAAACGGCTCACCTTTGAAAGTTAAACACTTTTAGAGAGCTACCGTGAAGCTTGTTGATTATTATGTTTAAGTTATTTGATCTCGTTTTATCCTTTAATAAAATATGTTGTTTAAAAAAAAACTCAAAAAAAAAAAACAAAAATAATCTTCTTTTAACCACTTTTTCATTTAATTTTTATTTTCTCGACCCTCTAATTTAATTCTTCTTCTTATCCCTCTAAATTGTTTAATTCTTATGGCGTCACTCGATTATCGTTTGAATCCCCTCTTCACGATTACAAAGTGTTCGTCTTGTGGATCGTTGTATAATAAAGGTTATTGTTGTACACCCGACTCATCTCAGCAACTCCCTCAGGTTTGTGTGAAGTGTGGAAACCCGGTTGAAGGTCCATATTGTCAAAGATGTGCTCTATGGCGAAAGAAATTAAAGGAAGTTTGGTTTACAATTTGTCATGAAAATGGAATTTACCAAGACCTTCTAAACACTTACTAGCCATCCGATGACGATACCAACGTTGTTAATGCTCCTCGAGAGCCATTCGTTGTCGAACAGGACCCCGGTGAAAATTCCTCGCAAAGTCTTCCACAAATTAACCACAATTGTTGTTACGAGTGTGGTGATTCGTTAGACGATATCTTTTGTCAACGATGTACTTGTAAGTCATGTGGGGAAGGTGCTCATATCGGTTATAATTATCCACCAAAAGCTCCGATTATCTCTAATCCGGAACCATGCAATCAAACCATTGATGAGTTCCCACAAACTTTGCCAAGTTTTGATCCGACGTGCTATTCCGAAAAAGAAAATTCATTACCTTACGTTTCAAAACCTAACTTTGTTGATGATTCTCCTAACGTTTTCAACCCACCTCCACAACCTCCTATGTATTCTTGTGAATTTTGCGGGAACGATGCTCGTTATGGTTACTATTGTACACCTCAAGTTCCGTTTATCTATCCGGAACCATGTTACAATCAAGACTTTAATTTCCCACAAGATTTTTATGATTTTCAACAACAAAATCTTTGTCGTGAAAATTGCGGGGGTCCTCATAAGACTTTTCAATGTCAACCGATGAATGAAGATTATTATTATGAGCAAAATTCTTGCTATGATTCTAATTCTTTCGGCTTTGACCAAATTCAACCCCCGCAATATACCGTCAATCATCCAACTTTCAATGCTCAAAATGAGTTTCTTAATTCTCAAAACAAGCCTATGGAGCAAATGACATCCATATGTGATATGTTGGTCAAATTATGCAAAAGAAAGAAGAAGAAAAGCGAATTGCGGAAGAGCAAGCGGCTAAAGATCGATATTGGAAGATTCTCATTTGCTATGATGATGACGAAGACTATACCATTGCAATCATACCAGTTTTATCGACTGAGGAGCCCGTTGACTCTCTTATAATAGAGGATGAGCATCTTGACACTATTCCTAGTGTTGAGAACCTTGTCCCAATCCTAAGTGAGTTCGAAGGTATTTTCGAAGATACGTGTGATATACCCGTTGGTGAAGATTTTTCTACTTTTGATGCTTTGAGCGATCATTTTGAGATTTTATCTGATTCTAACAATGATGGTACTTCAAGTGATGACGATTCTTATGAGAACATCGAGTACGTTGAAGCATTCGGTTCCACAAGAGGTCCCATTTTATAATCGCTTAGTCCAGTTAGGAAAACGGTTCCCCAACGAGACTTCTTACGGGTGAGGGAAAACATAGCTAAAATATAAAAAAAAATGTAATACATTATTTATATCATTATAATGGTGACTCAAAATAACTAAATGAAAACTTAGCAAAATATAAAATATATAAGCTATGCAAAAATAGAGGGGAAGCATAGTAGTTATAGCATTAAACACTTAAGCCCTAAATGCATCTACATGAAGGACTCCTAGGTTATAGTCTAGGCTCAACCACCTACTTCTCTATAACCAAAGGCTCTGATACCAATCTGTCACACCCCGCCAAGGCGGAAACGCGAGGCGTAACGAGAAAGGAATATATCACTAAACATTGGTGTTCTATATAGTGAATACTAAAATGAAAAACTAAAGTAAAGCAAAAGCACACGAAGTGTCATAACAAATACTCACAATAACTATTGGTGTCATTTATTAATGAGAAAGAGGTTTCTCGTCAATAAATGACTGCCAAAACATAATACAAACAATTTCATGCAACGCATTTATTCAACTAGAAGCATAAAGAAACTCCAAGCATCTACGGTCTATTCTAGCCACTTCGCTCTATCTTAGCACCATTAAGCTCACCTGAAATTGATGCTTAAAAAAATAACGTCAATCATAAAGTTGAGCTGAGAATCTTAGGTTTAGAATACAACAATATCCCATAATAAAACTTTCAATTAGTTGCTGCAATTACCAAAACAATTCATGACACCAATTAATTAACACAGGCGGAATTGTGCCCACGTTCACAATCATATCAACTACATATGTGCGCTACATGGACTCATATTAGCTCACGCAGTCTTACCACCGTCACACTTCGTTTTGCATATTGGGATCCACAATACCAACATTATCAATCCACACAACGGGACGGATCGGTGCATGATCTAATCACATAACTATATCAAGCTTAAAAGTATTTTAACAACGACAACAAGCAATCTTCTCACACCAAAATTAAACATGGAGAAAAAGGCGGTGGCTGTGAAACTTACCTTTGCTTAGCTTTCCAAAAGATTCCAACAAAAAGCTTCACAAACAACTAGCACAAATCTAAACAACAAAATAACTCGTGTTACACGCTACTAAGCCAAAAGCTTAATGCACATGTAACCATCATTTGCTATGGTTGTATAAGGTTTTGTTCCATTGATTTCTCGATCTTCCATTTCTTTGTTCTATCTAAAATAACCCCCCCATGGGTCACCCCGACACCATACCCAACTTTAACCACTTCATTAACAAGTTTCACTAGTTAGTCACAATTTGTTCAAAACTGCAGGAATTTAAACGTGACCTTAACGTACTCAAAAACCTCTACTTAATGACCTTCATATTTCATCAAATTCACTTTTGTTATTTATGAGTATATTAACTACCTCATGATTCCCAAAAGCCATTTACATGCACAAGTACTCCTAAGAAAATCAAACTTCAAAACAGTCTCGATTCGGATCTGTTTGCACACTAAAAAGTTTGGACCTAAAAACCATACTTAGACTCCAAATCAGAAGCTCTTCTTTGGGGGATTTTTAATAGACACATAGAACTAAACTCCTGAAGAAGGGCTAAGTTAAATTCGAATTTTAAGTGGGGGTTTTATACCTCGTAATCTGACCTAAATCTGACCCGTATTTACTGCTTTGACAACTTTTCTTGCAACCAACGTTTGAATGACTTCCTGACCTTAAAAACATTCGAGGACGGATGTTCTGGAATCTAGACTCTCTGAGATACATCATAGACACCGAAAACCTGACAAAAGCTATTACCATCATTGAGATAACAGCCGAACAACACATCCTTAAATTCTGTCCTAATCTAAATCATGTTTTAACGCGATCTAAACCCTAACGAATACACCCATATGATCCTAATTAAATCCTAATCATTATAACATGTTTATTATATCATTAATTACAGATGTTATGAAACCCTAATTATCCATCATAATAATTATTACATGTGTTTAATGATAATTAACTCAAAGGATTATAATTTATACCTTAAATCTTCGAATCTTGACACAATAAATCACCCAATCTTGAAAAAAAAATCTTTCTTACTCTCCTTTGATAAAAATTCGGATGGGACACATTAAAAACAAGGGGGAGAGAAGGGTTTTGGTATTTATAAGGTTTACAAAAAGGTTTTAAGATAAGATATCTTTCTTACCCAATTTTAATTAGAGTATGATTTGTTTTTCCTTTTTTTTGCTTTTATCCTAATAACGGCCTGTTTGGCCTTATTTTGTTTTTATTATTATCTATTAATTACTCTAATTATTAACATTACACTTAAGTTTTTATAAATAACTTAGCTTGAACTTGCGCATTCCTTTTGCTTAATACGCAATTTACTAGACTTTAAAAATTAATATAACTTTTTTATTTTTATTAACCCTAACCTTTCCTAAAAATAGAAATTTTATTTCTTTCATATTTAACTACTAGAATCCTTATCTTATACCTTTATTACCTAACTCAAAATACTTATAGTATAATTACTTAAACAATTACGCGAAAGGACTTCCAATCACGAATTCATTTCCTTGTCACCAAAAGTGAACAAAATAAACTCCACAAAATCCAACACAAATCCAATCCCATTGAGACGATCACACTCAATGGATTGATTATCAAATCTCACATATCCCACACAACACACATAAACACATATAACACATAACCCATTCATTGCAACAGATACATAAGTCAACACTGATAGTTTGACTAACTTGCTCAAGTCATGGTTGTCACACATGGTTACAAGTTTATGTTAGTTACTATGGTCCTCATATTATGTTAGTTACTATGGTCACAAGTTTATGCATCTGTTTTACTAACTACGTATCATATGATAACTTATAGACGCTATTATTTTTTAGGGTGCAAGCGACCCTAACTGGATAGTGGATTACTTCTTTTATAATCTTTGCACTCAATGGTTTGTTCTCGAGATCAAGATTGATGACTTTAATCTACCACCTAGGTATGCTAAAAGATATATTGTTACAAATACTATGGTAGCGGATGTCAATGACTTGAATAAACAATCGTGGGATGTTCGTCAATGTCTAGATTGGTACATGTGGAAAATTTAATGTATATCATGACTAAATATTCTATGATTGTTTGATTATGCTATGATGATGAAATTGGGAACGACCATAACCGAGTATGAAGAAAAGTTGATGGATGAAATTGAGTGGGGCTGGGTCTCTGAGTTAAAGCCTCCTACAACTAATACAGTTACAAATCAGACTCCTCATGCACCTAATACAAACATGAATGATGTCATTATGAACTCCCGCAACAAAGAAAAAACAATTTTGGAGGTTATGCTAATGTTGTTGAGGCTCTGATGATGATCAATTACATGATGTATCTCAATGCAAATACTTAAACATACAATTGTTGTAACACCAATTGTGTTGTCCTTCTTTTTAAATGCTAATGCTGAAGAGGAGTGATGAAATAATACCATGGGTCAATGTACACAATCATGATTCATTAAGGTTAAACGATGGTTGGCGGTTTTATCAACATGTGAAATTATGCAAGGATGTGGGATCTGAAAGTGGCTTTAATATGAATAGTATTTTACTTACATTCATTTAGGACAATTTGCATGCAAATATTTTCGTTCACATGTTTACTGATCATTAGTACATTTGAAAATAATGAGGTTTCGACCATGCCTACTTTATGCTTTTTAATATTGTTCCTGAGATTATATTTTGAATATTGCACATAGATTGGTTCATTATTTAATAACATTGTTGGATTTTTTTGTTGCTCATTTATTATTCAGTTAGAGTACATTATAACAAATTAATTTTATTTAATGACCTTGTATGGAAATTGACTTTTTGCTAGAGCTTAATGATTCATATAATATAATATTTTTTGTTCGTGTTCCGGTGTTCGTGTTCAAAGAAATACATAAATATTTTCATATATCTAACAAATTTGTATCTCAATTGTATGACACTGATTACTAATATCTTTTAACGTTATATATCTGATCTCTTTATAACTTATACAAACGTTATCAAAAAGTAGTATATCCTGGCAATGCACGTTGCTGGAGTTAATGATCAAATTATTGTTCGTGTTCCAGTGTTCGTGTTCAAAGAAATACATAAATATTTTCATATATCTAACAAATTTGTATCTCAATTGCATGGCACTTCCTTACTAATATCTTTTAAGTTATATATCTAATTCTTATATAAAAATAATATAAACTGTTATCAAAAAGTAGTATATCCCGGGCAACAATACGAGTAATGCATTGTTATTTTGCTAACACTCTACGATTTGTTTTAAAAAAAAGGAATTTCATATATACCCAATAAAACTTCATAAATTACATATTTCTCTAAAATACAAGTTTTCAATGCATAATATACAATGAAATTAAAGTATGTTTGAAAAAATATGTAAGTATTAAATTTTTTTTGGGATACATGTAAATGCCCCTAAAAAACACTCTACGATCCACACATACGCTAATCAAACACATCTCAACCGTTGAAAACACTTCGAGCAAAACACAAAGACACAACACCCACAAGTCTCAGGAACTTCAAAACCTAACCCAGTAACGAGGACAAAAAGCACGTTAAATTACCCCCCTACTGGCCCCAAGTTTTCATATTCACTCGATCCCAATTTGTGCATATTCACACAGGATAAACAAGATCTCGTTTTAAGGTACCATCTTTAACCTTTGGTTGTAATAATATATCGATTAGTCTCTAATTCAATAATTTATAACTTTTGTTGGATGTTTTTTGTTATAATATATCGATTAGTTTCTAATTCAATTATTTTAACCTTTTTTTATGTTTTTTTCTATTAGGGCTTGTATCAAAAATTTTTTGTTACTTATTTAGGTTTTTATGCACAGTTTCATAAAAAGCCGTCTTGTTGATTACGCAATTAGGGTTTGTTTAAAAAGTTATTTTATTCTCTGATTAGGGTTTTTTAAGGTTAGTTTTGGTATATAAATTATGATAAATTTTGAGATTTACATGAACTATTTTGATAGGTTTTGTGGATTTGTATGAATTTGTGTTTTTGGTTCACATGGAGTAGTTGGTTAAAAAAATATTGAGCATTGTGTGGGTTTTAGTTGTTAATGTGATAATGATTGTAATTGTAGATGGCTCGTACCAAGCAAACTGCTCGTAAATCCACTGGAGGAAAGGCACCCAGGAAGCAGCTTGCCACCAGTTTGTATTTAATTTTCAATGTGGAAATTTATTGTAAGAAAAATGTCAAAATCAACCTCAGATGGAATTCAATTGAAAAGTAGCTAGGATCTAATTAGTTATATAGTTCTATACTAGATTAGTTATTATTTGAAAAAAATGTCTTGTTTTGTAGTCGACCAAATATGCCACTATCATATGTGTTCTCTATAATCGACATCAACATCTCTGGCCTTCAGTTTGTACTCATTTTGTAAATGATTAGATTGATAGATACCAATTTCATTTTGTTGGTTTAGAAAACCTGAAAATCTAGATCAATGCTGTCTTTTGAATGACAAATTACAACCACATACTGATTTTGGTCTCTGCTTTTAGTCATGATGGCCAAAGATGCTCCTGTGATACTCTTTCAGTTTTGTTTCATTTTTGCACGATTTTAGGTTTATTAGAATTGTAGTTTATCAAGATGACATGTATATCTAATCCTTACAGGGTGTTTGGTATTTTGCCTAAGATATTAAATATTACTTTTTGAAATAGCCAAATAAAAGGACTCAATAAGAAGATGAACAGTTAAAATGAGCAATTCCTAAATTGCCCCTTGGAAACCAGGGGCGGAGCTAGTAGGGTGACTAGTGGGTGCTGAGCCACCCCTAATCAACCTATTTCATTCATTAGTTACTTATATTACAAGCCGTTTTTTTACTAGTTTTTTACCTTCGGCCCCCCTTATCACTATAACGTTTTGTGTTAACCACGGTTGGCCCCCCTTATCACTATAACGTTTTGTGTTAACCACGGTTGGCCCCCCTTAACTAAAAGTCCTGGCTCCGCCCCTGCTTGGAACAGGATCGGCGGTGTGTGACTAATTTTGGCAGAAACATTGTTAATCACTGTGTCATTAGTAACGATATTATGATTTTGCTTGATTTTGGGGGATAGAATTGCTGACCATGATGATATGATTTTCATGATAGGCTGCTCGCAAGTCTGCTCCAACTACAGGAGGTGTGAAGAAACCTCACAGATACAGACCAGGAACTGTTGCCCTTCGGTATGACTTGTATCTGATTTAATATTAGTTTGGTCTCTAGCTGCAATATTTGTTATGTATTGATTTTATGTTTTTGGCACAGTGAAATCCGTAAGTACCAGAAGAGTACTGAACTTTTGATCAGGAAGCTACCTTTCCAGAGGCTTGTCCGTGAGATTGCTCAAGACTTTAAGGTCAGTTCTCAACTTATTATAATCAATTGATAAAGTCATTTTTTTAATGGAGTTAGAAACTTTAAATTCATAACTTGATTTTTTGTTGATAAATTGTTGCAGACGGATCTGCGTTTCCAGAGTCATGCAGTGTTGGCATTGCAAGAAGCAGCCGAGGCTTACTTGGTCGGTTTGTTTGAGGACACCAATCTCTGTGCAATTCACGCCAAGCGTGTGACCATCATGCCAAAGGACATTCAGTTGGCTAGGCGAATCAGGGGAGAGAGGGCTTGATTTGTGACTTGGTTATGAATAGGTGATAGTAAAAATATGTTTGCTAGTAGTCTGTTTAATGGATCATGATGGTAAACTCTAGTTTCTTGGCTATGTTTTGGCAGTGTTGTGAAACTTGATTGTTGGTGGAAACTATTGTGTTTGAAACTATTTAGTGTTTGAACTATGATTAGATTCTTGTGTCGTTTTAATTTTTGGTGCTTGTGTGCATAACTCTATGCCTGAATATGTTCTAACAAAAACTGCAAATGATACTGTAAAATGGTTCTGGCATGCTATGCTGTACATGATAACCGGCAGGCCCGCAGCTGTGATACATTCCTTCGATCTATATATCATTCAATTGAATGCTTGGCTGTTCTTGGTATAGTTGAGTATAATTTTGGTGTAGAATAGAGACATCTATATATCATTCAATTGAATGCTTGGCTGTTCTTGGTATAGTTGAGAATAATTTTGGTGTAGAATAGAGACATCGAGCCCGTGGGATTTAATACACTTGAATTAAGTGAGATCTAATGCACTTGAATGTGAGATGTTTATAAAATTTGAAAAAGTTTATACATGGTGGGGATATGTTTATAAAACAACAAGGTTTATAAATTAATGTCATAACATAATTATAAACCTTTTGAAAAATTTATCATAGTGAATGTCCTCATCAAGGGCTGAATATCATTTTGCTAATGCTCTTGTAGTTGGTTTTTAGATGTCTTGAATATAGAAAAAACTGGTTTTGGTATTATTTGTACTCTAGTCGTGAAATTCCTACAAAAAATTCTTTTTCCAAATGGCATACATATGAATTAAGGCATGATAATTTCAAGCGTGAGAAACTTGTTTATACCATCACATGTTTGTCTGCTTTGGTTGGCTACCAAGGTTTCAGTTACATATCCTAGCCTTGACCAGTCACATATGTTTCGTCGATTACAACCTGGCAAGAGGCAAGATGAATACAAAATGTGTGACATGCAAATCATGTGGTTCACAAGTTCAAACATCAAAATCAAGTAATTCTTATTATGCATCTTGAAAATCTTATGTCCAAACATATGAGAATCATCATCACAAAACACTTGGATTAATTGTTGGGAGTAAACATGAAACAGAACATGGAACACAGAACATGGAACAGTGCCACATGTGTTCAATCTCAGACTCGTAAGAACTTGCAACCAAATGGTTTATTAACTCACTACCTTAGATGCATCATAATCTTATCAAGAACAGAACTTTCAAAATGGGGCAGCAACTAATACTTCTACAAAGGACCTGGAAAAGTGCCATTCTCCCTTTGCTCGTTCCATCTGTCGACCTGCATACATTATATCAAAAAGAATATAATATCCAGTCGGATTCACAAGATTCCACCATTTTACCATCATTAAAGATTTTTAAACATCTAAACTCTATTTAAACATCTCTAACTTGTGTCAAATAATAAGTAGCAAATTTCATGGGACTAAGTGCTTACGAGCTCAATGTCATCATGCAAACAACGATATCATATAACATGGGCCGAAAGAAGCTTTATTAAACATTTCAGTACCACTGATAGTGTAGCAAGAAAAGTACATACCCATTCGCCTGGGCAAAGTGAGCGGTAGTAGGCAGAGGCTTTTCGGTTGATTTCACATTTTTAATCTATCTATGTAATGTTTACGTTTAATTCCGTACGCGTACGCTTTTTAATTTATGTAATCATTTTTAATTATAGAATAAAAGTGTTAGTTTTTAATAAAAAAAAAATGAGTTGTCCGGTGAGGGGTTTTATGATTAATAATAGCGAAGTGTGAGGGATAGTAAATGTAAAAAGTAAGAGA
Source organism: Tanacetum coccineum (assembly GCA_026074375.1). NCBI lineage: Eukaryota > Viridiplantae > Streptophyta > Magnoliopsida > Asterales > Asteraceae > Tanacetum > Tanacetum coccineum. Next base: position 3,590 of record BQNB010063488.1, on the reverse strand, counting down.
GAGAAAGCTGACGTGATGAGTTTTTTTCGATGACTTTACTAAAAATCCAATCTAAACAATAAAAGAAAATGTAAAGGAAAAAGCACATAATAACGGCAAAAACAACACCGTCATAGATACAACCTTCTGTTCTCGAGTTTTTTGATATGGAAAGGTAATGGATGGGAAGGGAAATTACAAATTTTTGGTGTTCTTAAGTTTTTTTTAGATGGAAAGATAGGGATGGGAAGGGGTGAGGGAGGGAAGTTATAGGTTTTTTTGGTGTAGATTCATTCCTCTCAAAATTAGAAGGATTAGGAAGGAAAGTGTGTAATTTAAAACATAGGCTTTTGTTAAATTACAATCAAATCCTTTTTTTCACTACTACAAGTAGCAGGTATTAAGTTCGGAGGTTGTAGCAGTTTAATAGCGGTTGAGATACGTTGTAGTAGGATTTATTCGTATGAAACAGTTTCGTGAATTAAAGTATATTAATATGCCATGTCTTGATATAATTTAATGATTATAAAAACGTGTAGAATGATGATAGATGAATTGGTCATATGTCATCATTTGACCAGGTTAACATTTGTTTTTGATTTTGATCACGTATGTAACTGGTGGATCATGTGGTTCTTCATTATTTGTTCAAATCCAATATATAGTTTTGAGGGTATATTAGTAATTTTGTTAGATTTTTATTCTTTCCTTGCTACTTAAAACATAAACTCAAGAACACAAATTGCAATGAACACTTTTTTCACATTTTCATCCCTTACTTTGCCCTTCTCATCCCATACCCTTCCATTCTTTAAATTTTAAACTCGAGAACACAGTGTTAAACTAATTTGGAATTTTCAACAGTATTAGATTTTAAGTAAAAGGCATACGGAGTAACACTAAAAGTATGATAACATTGTATTATACTAGTATAAAGTAGGTTCGAGCACGGGGTTTTGACATATATAACACTAACGGAGTTTTAACATAATTCTAATTTAATGAACCCCTGTGTATTTTTATTTAAAAATGCCAATAAATAATTTCCCGTTGTAACAATACTAATGGGCTTATGTATATTCATCATTATCTCAACCGGTGGGTTTACATGTATTTATCTTTCCTATAAATACTTGATATTTGTAACATCTTGGATGGATATAACTGAATAAGAATTCTCTTTTCTTCTCTTATTCTTGTGTTCTTGTTCTTTACATTTACAACACATTATCAGCACACTCTAAATGTGAGGTAATCTTGATTTTTTCTTCTTATTTGTGAGTTTAATATTAACAAACATGCACACTTTCTCATGATCCTCATATATTGATTAATTGATTTTAAAAACATAGAAAGAAATCAGCATGTATGGTTGTTCGATCTATTTTATAAAAACATAACAGACCATGTTTTATTTAATTTTATATTATCTTTAGAGCATAGGATATCCTATGCCATGGCTTGAGCCATCCTCAGAAACACCACTTGATGGCACGAGACCCACACCGCACCTCACGTTTTCGAGTGTTGAGCCACCACCACCACACCAAATGGTCCCTGAAAACGCCATGTGATGGCATGAGACCTACATCGTGAGTCGCGTTTTCAAGTATTTATTTCATGTTATGGGAAAACACTAAAAGTTAGGGTACTTAACGTCACCAGAAATGTGATGTTATGGAGGAAGGGAGGTTTTTGGTGTTACGGAGTATTCTGGGGTTATAGGAAAAAGTGCTGATGTGGCAGCATTTTTCCCATAACACTAAATGATGGCACCATAGGGTACCTAATGCTCTTAGATGAAACAATCAATTATGATTAGTTTCAACGGCTTAATTTCCTATCTATTATCAAGGTACTTTAATAGCAACCAGGTCTATATAATTCTACACAAAGGGTATTTGGTCTACACGAATTATGTTTACCGCTTCTCTTATATTGCGTGTGAATAAGATTGTTTATGTTTTAGATATAATGACACATCAAGATTATTAATGTGAATAACAATAGTTTATGTTATTACATATAAATATGATTTTATTACTTAGGGCTCGTTTGGTTTGTATATGAGTTTTGGATTTGGATTTGAGTTTAATGTAGGATAGAAAAATATTTTATAATTTGAAAAAAATATATTATTTTATAAAGAATTTGATATTAAATTGATTTATGTAACAAAACTTCCATGTGTAATTTCTTTTTCACACAAAGTGAAATCAAAATGTTGACTAAATTATATCAAGACAAAAAACAAAAAAAAAAAGAGAAGAAACCTTGGGTCCCCCATTAGATTTTTGAAACCCTCAAAATGGGGCATGAGTACTAATATTAAAACCTATGGATTCAAAACAAACATTTTTTTAACTTTGAGCCCAATCCTTGATCCCAAGACCCCATACCAAACGCCCATTTAAAGTTTAACAATAGTTTATGTTATTACATCAAGATTGTTTTGGAGTTTTAGTTTTAATAAATTTGAGATATAATATATACTTGCTCCATTAAGTGTTCTTATAATCAAAACTTCTTTAAAAAAGTATGAACCTCAAGTTCTACTATGATTCTTAAAAAAAATGAATCAGAATGCATCATAACATCATGTTATGATTGTACTTATTCATAATAAAACCTCAAGTTTTATTACAATGAATAGAATTAAAATACAATAACCTCAAGAGTTATTGTATATCTTTTAAAGAACCTCAAGTTCTTTGTGATTCCTTTAGATGAATCACGATAATAACACAACCTCATGTTGTGGTAAAAAAATTATTAAAACCTCAAGTTCTAATATGATTCTTCCATAAGAATCAATATCATAACCTCATGTTATGTTTGAAAAAAATAATTAGAACCTCAAGTTCTAATTTGATTCAATTAATAGAATCAATAATATAACCTCATGTTATGTTATAAAGAAAAAAAATGATAAAACCTCTAGTTTTATCATGTGGTACTAGTAACTTGATTGAAGGCTTTGGCAAAGCCGACGTGATGTTACCTAAAGGTACAAAGTAAATAATAAATGATGCGTTGTATTCTAGTAGATCCGGAAGAAATCTACTAAGTTTTAAAGATATAAGACGCACTGGTTATCATCTTGAAACCATGACTCAAAGTAAAATTGAGTATCTCCAAATTACATCCATTGAAAATAGAAAAGAAGTCCATAATGAAAAGAATGAAAGTATCTTCTGGATTGTATTTTACATACATAAATCAGACATAAATAAATATGGCTTCTACCCGAAAAGGAGTAGATCCCAAAATATTTACCCTTTAGCATGATCGTTTGGGTCATTCGGGTGATATTATGAGGAGGAGAATAATTGAGAGCTCAAATGGGCATCCACTAAAGGATCTCAAGATCCTATTATCAAAAGATTTATCATGTGAAGCATGCTTTCTTGGAAAAATGATAACTAGGCCCTCAATCAATAAACTTAAAAAAGAATCTCTTTCGTTTCTAAAAAGAATTGAAAGAGACATTTATGGGCCAATTACTCCTCCGTGTGGACCATTTAATCAAATAACACGACTTCATGTTATTTTTATATGTTTGTATATAACCTCAAGTTCTATTATTGTTAATCATGTCGATATAATTATTT
>BQNB010063487.1:20026-35663 GCA_026074375.1 Tanacetum coccineum | reverse complement strand
ATGTATCTTAGGTGATGATGATGAAAAACCTTGTATTAATAACAATGATTCAATGTTTGAATATTCCGCCTTTGTTATTTATTCATCCTAGATCATGTTCTAAACAAACAGGAGCTTAAACGATCAAAGAACCTATCACGTGTTTTAGGTTTCCACAATTGGTATCAGAGCCTCGTGGCTCTCGAACTAGGATCTACAAGGTTTTGAAGAAACCCTAAAACCCTAATTTTTTAAGAATTCATTTTTTGGTTAAAAAGTTTTCTAGGGTTTTGAAGTTTAATTGGTATAACAAGGTTTAAAATCATCCTCCCTACCTTAATTGGTATGCAATACGATTTATAAATCATTGTTACTATTAAGTGTTTTCTTCACATCGAATTCGTTTTTCTTTTTCAATAATTTGTCAAATTCGGTGAAACAAGGGGTTTCACAAAAACCCTAATTCGATATAGCTAATTCGATGCAAATGAATGAAGCAGCTCGGTGATCATAGGTATGTAAAAGTAACCCACTTAGTGTTGTTATGGCGAATTAATGAAGATACCATGGCTCGAAGTTTTTCTTTTTCAAGATCATTTATGTTCGGTGACATTAGGGTTTCTTTCAAACCCTAATTCGATGAAGAAAGAAAATATGATATTTGTTCATCTTAAGGGGAAGCATAACATGAACCCACTGATCATGTGATTTATTTCACCTATATATCACATTAATCCATCTCTAGACGTGCGTACAGTCTCGATTGATGTGGTATCGCTAGTTGATGTTTTTGGGGTTTTTAAGGAGAGATAGTCATGTTAATAGATGAAGTCAGAATGGTGATGGACGTGGTTATTGTATATGCAGGTCACGTAGTGTTTGTGGTGATTCGACATGGGTCTGACAATAGCAACATTAAAGGATGTTACTTTGAGGTGAACCATTACGTGGCATGGTGATATGACTGTCATGAACGTAGGGTATAAGCAGGCATAAAGAATATTCAAACTGCAAAGTACTCAATATCGAAAGGTATGGGCTATGATGTTAAATATTGTTAATACTGTCTTCATGTGGAACATTGATACTGCTAAAGGCTTTTGGAATATATGTTCGCACATGGAAAGCAAAGAAGGTACTATTTGTATATTGCACATTGAAGGTGTGAAGAGATAGAAGTTGAAATCCTACACACGTTATTGGCACAAGGTTGCGTGTTATATTGAGCTTAAGAAATCATGCATGCTATGTTATACAGTATACAACTGTTGGTGCATGTTGTGATTCCAAGTCATATTAATGCTGCCTTCACATATGATATTTGTACTATTCGCACAAGGAAGGTTACAACTGTTCGAGTGAAGAAGGTTTGTACTGTTAGGATTATCTGAGAAAAGGTGATCTCAAACAGATGGGTGACACACACAGAAGAGTTTGTGTTTTGATTTGTTACACACACAGGTTCAAGAGTGTTTTGATTTTGGTTTAAATGTTTAAAGGCTAATATTTTTAGATTTATTGCAAAAAAATTGGTTATGGAGTTTATTTGGTATCTCTTATTTGAGATTGAAGTGAGTTTTACGAAGGAGTTTACTTATTTAATCTTGAAATCGGGGTTGGTTCGTTGCATGATTTCAATGATAACTTGCTTGAACATTTACGGTTTATCATTGAGACTTGGTTTATCTAGTTTCCAGCGGTCAAGGAGTGGTTAGTTGAGGACCTGGTTAACTATCACTTAAAGGAGTTACGTTGTAGTGCTCAGTGTCACACAAAGATGTCGATGTGGATAAATTCAAGAGGTGATGTATTTTTAGAGATTTGATCAGCACAAATTCTCTACACCGTTCTTCAATCTACAATAGTGCAGGCTTAAGTAACAAATTTGGGAGATTTTACTTTAGTATCAAGTTCGATATATTAAGTGTACTTCATCAGTGATCATTACAAAGAGCCTACAAAATTAAAGATTCAAAAAATGGTTAACATATGGGTTTCAGGGGAAGCTTAATGTTAAAATGTTTAACCATTTATATGCTACATCGAGGTGAAGATCAAAGTTGCATACTTTAGTCTCCTATTTGATTATGACAAAAAGGGGAAGAGGATTTGATGATTTGAAACTTATAGAGCCATGGTGGTATAGCATGGATTAAGGGGAAGTTCTATTCTTTCATTTGTATATTAACTTCAGGGGAAGTTCGTGCTTATTTGATTTTGTCATTATCAACTAGGGGAAGATTGTTGGGAATTAATTTTTTGAGTTGATAAGACAAAACAAGAATGAAACAAGAAGGACTTAAAAGGCAAAGGAAGAATTTTTCAAAAGATGTAAGATTTTAGAAGATCTCCTTAAAGAAGGAAACAAGAACAACATTGATGACTTGCTTAAAAGGATAAAGACAAGTTATTAATGCTATTAATTGTTGATAGGAAAGAATTAATGTTGATTAATGCTATTTAATAGTTTCCTAATTGTATTATGTTTCCTTTGTAAGTCATGATCTCTCCCTATATAAAAAGATCATAGACATAGGTTTTAAGTGTGCCAAAAAGTATGTGTGCACCAAAGGTGTAAAACATGTTGTGTGTGTAGGTTTACACGTCCGACAAGAGATATATACTAGCATGGTGGTGTAGCCTCAAGAATCTTATGATTCTTGTTACAGTTTGTTGATGTAACCGTCTTACCATTGATCAGGTAAGATTGGGGCTTGTAGTAGTCATGTATCTTAGCTGATGATAATGAAAAACCTTGTATTAATAACAATGATTCAATGTTTGAATATTCCACCTTTGTTATTAATTCATCCTAGATTAGGTTCTAAACAAATTGGAGCTTAAACGATCAAAGAACCTATCACGTGTTTTAGGTTTCCACAATTGGTATCAGAGCCTCGTGGCTCTCGATCTAGGATCTACAAGGTTTTGAAGAAACCCTAAAACCCTAATTTTTTAAGAATTCGTTTTGTGGTTAAAAAGTTTTCTAGGGTTTTGAAGTTTAATTGGTATAACAAGGTTTAAAATCATCCTCTCTACCTTAAATGGTATGCAATACGATTTTTTAAATCATTGATACTATTAAGGGTTTTCTTCACATCGAATTTGTTTTTCTTTTTCAATAATTTGTCAAATTCGATGAAACAAGGGGTTTCACAAAAACCCTAATTCGATATAGCTAATTCGGTGCAAATGAATGAAGCTGCTCGGTGATCATAGGTATGTAAAAGTGATCCACTTAGCGTTGTTATGGCGAATTAATGAAGATACCATGGCTCGAAGTTTTTCTTTTTCAAGATCATTTATGTTCGGCGACATTAGGGTTTCATTCAAACCCTAATTCGATGAAGAAAGGAAATAGGATATTTGTTCATCTTAAGGGGAAGCATAACGTGAACCCACTAATCATGTGATTTGTTTTACCTATCTATCACATAAATCCATCTCTAGACGTGCGTACAGTCTCGGTTTATGTGGTATCGCTAGTTGATGTTTTTGAGGTTTTTAAGGAGAGATGGTCATGTTAATAGATGAAGTCAGAATGGTAATGGACGTAGTTATTGTATATGCAGGTCACCTGGTGTTTGTGGTGATTCGACATAGGTCTGACAATAGCAGCAGCAAAGGATGTTGCTGTGAGGTGAACCATTACGTGGCATGGTGATATGACTGTCATGAACGTAGGGTATAAGCAGGCATAAAGAATATTCAAACTGCAAAGTACTCAATATCGAAAGGTATGGGCTGTGATGTTAAATATTGTTAAAACTGTCTTCACGTGGAACATTGATACTGCTAAAGGCTTTTGGAATATATGTTCGCACATGGAAAGCAAAGAAGGTACTGTTTGTATATTGCGCATTAAAGGTGTGAAGAGATAGAAGTTGAAATCCTACACACGTTATTGGAACAAGGTTGCGTGTTATATTGAGCTTAAGAAATCATGCATGCTATGTTATACAGTATTTAACTGTTGGTGCATGTTATGATTCCAAGTCATATTAATGCTGCCTTCACATATGATATTTGTACTGTTCGCACAAGGAAGGTTACAACTATTCGAGTGAAGAAGGTTTGTACTGTTAGGATTATCCGAGAAAAGGTTTTGACTATTAGCTTCATTCGAGAAAAGGTGATCTTGAACAGATGGGTGACACACACAGAAGAGTTTGGTGTTTTGATTTGTTACATACACAGGTTCAGATTGATTTTGGTTTAAATGTTCATAAAGGTTTAATGGCTCGTTATTGATTTATTTGATTAATTGGTTACGGAGTTTATTTGGTATCTCCTATTTGAAATTGAAGTGAGTTTTACGAATGAGTTTACTTATTTTATCTTGAAATCGGGGTTGGGTGGTTGCATGATTTCAATGATAACTTGCTTGAACATTTACGGTTTATGATTGGGACTTGGTTTATCTAGTTTCCAACGGTCAAGGGGTGGTTGGTTGAGGACTTGGTAAACTATCACTTAAAGGAGTTACGTTGTAGTGCTCAGTGTCACACGAAGATGTCGATGTGGATAAATTCAAGAGGTGATGTGTTTTTAGAGACTTGATCAGCACAAATTCTCTACACCATTCTTCAATCTACAATAGTGCAAGCTTAAGTAACAAATTTGGGGGATTTTACTTTAGTTTCAAGTTTGGTATATCAAGTGTACTTCATCAGTGATCATTACAAAGAGCCTACATAATTTGAAGATTCAAGAAATGGTTAACATATGAGTTTTAGGGGAAGCTTAATGTTAAAATGTTTAACCATTTACATGCATCATCGAGGTGAAGGTTTTTACTACTGCTAGTCATTGTTACTACTGCTAGTGTAAGTTTCTACTGTTCAAGTTCATTTTTCTTAAGGTGCGTAATGGAGGGCAATTTGGGTCGTTGGAATACTTAGATTAGAAATGTAATATTGGTTTGTAGTTGTGAAGATCAAAGTTGCATACTTTAGTCTCCTATTTGATATTGACAAAAAGGGGAAGAAGATTTGATGATTTGCAACTTGTGGATCCTTGGTGGAATTGCATAGTTTAAGGAGAAGTTTTCATTCGTATATTAACTTTAGGGGAAGTTCGTGCTTATTTAGTTTTGTCATTATCAACTAGGACTTAAAAGATGAATGAAACAAAGCGGAATTATATTTGAGTTGATAAGACAAAACATGAATGAAACAAGAAGGACTTAAAAGACAAAGGACGAATTCTTCAAAAGATGTAAGAATTCAGAAGATCTCCTTAAAGAAGGAAACAAGAACAACATTGATGACTTGCTTAAAAGGATAAAGACAAGTTATTAATGCTATTAATTGTTGATAGGAAAGAATTAATGTTGATTAATGCTATTTAATAGTTTCCTAATTGTATTATGTTTCCTTTGTAAGTCATAATCTCTCCCTATATAAAAAGATCATAGACATAGGTTTTATGTATCCAGAAAAGTGTGTGTATGTACACAAGGAGATGTAGACGTCTAGTATAGAGTTGGTGTAGCCTCAAGGTAATCAAGGTTTTCCTTGATCCCTATTACTAGTTAGAGTAACCGTTCTAGAATTGATCATCTAGAATTGGGGCTATGAAGAACGTTTGGTTATTAATGAAGAACACCTTGTTGAATATCTTTGTTCTTATTCCGCTTTGTTTTTATAACTTATGAACAATGATATTATCCTAGATAAAGGTCTAAACAACCTGAGCTTAAACGATCTAATGATTATTTAGGTTTCCACAGAATGGAAGATAGAATAGAATCCTCCTCCACCCATTCAGGAACAATATATCCAACATTACAATGCCAGCACGATTTTTCATTAAACTTTATTTTGTAACCATTACTGAATATGTAAGGCTGAGATGTTATTAGAAATACACTCTTGAATCTGATACCTGATAACAAGTACACAATGTATTAGGTAACGTAATTTTTTTAGTTTCTAGACCCAAAATAAATAGTTTATGACAATGATCCATTCAATTAAGAGCAATCTCTTTGTTAATCTAATATAAAAACTACTAAAATCTTCCTGATTGAGAGTAGATAACAATGTACATGATACAGTTACAGTCGATATATATTTTAGTATACGCATAATATTAAAAGCACATACCTTTTTCGCCTATATAACCAGGCTTACGAAGACCATTCTTAGTCGAACGTCCAACACTACAAACAGAATCAATGTTCTTACTAGAAAACCCTTTCTCATTGTTGAAAACTAACAATGTGGTCGGAGCTCCTATTTTTGTTATGTCCTTTGACGTAATAACAATTAACAAACTCGAGTGATAGATCGACTCCTTCTGCATATTCATTATCCTTCGCATTCTGTAAAACAACATTCAAAGTAGCAACTGTTAGGAAATCATATGAATATAATTAATAATCTTTCAAAAATACAGCATTCATCAAATAAATACATACTCCTTCAATCTCAAAATAAGTGTTTACGTAGAGATAAAATTATTAACATGGATTAATTCCATTAGGAAGTGAACATCTTTAGCATAAAGCTCAACAGACAAATTTTTAATTGTATGATGGAGATCCTCAGTTAATGGATTCGGTTCTCTTCCGTTCGAGAACTTCTTCCTCCGTATCTCAGCCACATACTCCTTTTCGGTCATCGCCATAACAATCAGATAAAACGCTATACATGATCATCTTCCTTCTTACGTATAACTAAAATAATTAATCAGCAACAAGAAAATAAATGCAATTAACAGTTTGGTGGTTACTATAAATCTATGATTAACTTATCTCATTTTATATGTTTGTTTCCTGTTACACCTTACAGACTTTGTTTTCCTAATTTACCAAATTTCTTATATTTTTTTGGAAAGTTAGTCAATTGTAGTGCATCTGCCTGTGATTCAATTACTTATTTCCATTAATTGCATTACTTTTAGGTTGAGCTTGAATATTGATGTGTGAAGTCAGTGAATCATCGTAAACAGAAGACAATGCATAGGGTTTGGGTTCACGGGAACTACCCCTGCTTCAAGGTATTTAATCTAAGAAAACCTTTCCTTGAAGTGATTAAACTTCTTTTTCAATTCATTCTTTACAGCTTGGTTACGGTTATGGAATCCTGAGGATCTTTGCTTGTCTAAAGGTACATGACCCACTCTCAAAATCATTACATTATACCTCAACCGAAGAGTTCAAACATCAAGCTTCATTCATAACACATTTGTAGGAAGCTTATATAGTGAACTTTCAAGGCAAATGATTTCTCCTGCAATTCACTTCTATGCTGGAGAATGGGAAGAGCTTCTAGTAGTCTTGTCTGTCATGAAGAACGATATACCAGTAGTTGCTTTAGAAATAACTCTCAGCTTCTCGAAGGAAGATTTTACGGAAACCTATAGTAGCCATGATGGTAGTGTCACGGGACAAGACTCTTCCTTGAGGCGGCGATAAAAGAGACTTTCAGGAAGTAGGTTATGGGAGAGGGCTAATTAGGCAGACCTTGGAAGAGGATACAACGTCATATTGATGATTGATATTCCAACTTCAGCAACTTTGTTAAAAAAGCTGTATGCACTACTTAAAAAGGCCAGTCATGTTCTTCTATGAATTTATATATGTTCACTACGTACTCTATATTCGTTCCCTTTTGTAATTATGTTGTTATTTTTCTCTTCATTGCCTAAAACCTCCTTATGGAGTATTATTCGTTGCCACAAGAAGACAATATATTAGATTCAGCGCAACACGCGAGGAAGGCCTTTTTGAAGCTAGCTTAGTTAAAGAAATGACGGACACATAAATATGGAAGTTCTTTCTAAAATGAGCATACAATCAAACATGTAAAACATACAAAAAATCAGTAAGACTACTGCTAAATTGTTAATCTTTAATTTTTAACCCTTATCGCCTTTGGCAAAATTTCATTTCTAGAATTATTCACATACAACATAAAATTGATTATAATGACACTTTTTCAAAGATTTATCTTTGAAATTTAGTTTTTGACCATGTGTAATATTATGAGCTTTTCATTTTCGTTGCATTGTTAAACTGTAGAATCTTTGTATGGAAGTTACTTTGTGCACTTTTTAATGTCTTATAGATCCATCAGGTCAAAACAAGCAACCAAAACTGCACAATGGTTAGAGCATTCTCACAAAAACACATTTACAAGCACCCATGGGAGGGAGTCACATCAGCATCTTGGTGCAAGTTTGCTGACCCAGAGAACAAACGCACTCTATCCCACATGTTAGAATTCGACACCTTGAACCACAAGCTCCTGTACCATGGTTCCTCCGCAAGATTGTGGGTCAAGATATCTACCATTGTATCAAATCAACCATAGTTGATGCCAAGACTCGATCAATGTAGCTTGCCACCATGAACATCAGTCTACAGAATTACGTGGAGGACCAGGAGAAAATCAGGTATGATCCACATCCTAACAAGCCGAATAAGTTATTTATCCCAAGGTAAGGAAACATATATTACTATTATCTTTTATTTAGGTTGTTATGTCATGATGATGATATGCATCTTGTCGTAGGCGGAGACATTTGGGCAACCAGATCACATTTTCAAATTAGTATATGTTGACGAGGTACGCCTGCTTATATGGTTTCACAGTTTTTGATTAAACTATTCATTTAGTTTGTTTGGATCTCGGTCAGGATTTCAAATCTACACTAGACAGCCTGTTGTAACAAATGGAGTAATTGATTACTATGTGGAAATGTTATCATTATCTTTCTGTGCATGTATCTCTTTTATGTCAATAGTTTTCTTGGTTAATTTTTAGAGGCATTGTACGTTGATGAATTGGAGAACCCTTAATAACGAGATTGATGATAGTACCCTTGAGGAGGTAATCTTTTAAATAACTGAATTTAGTTATTATATATGTATGAATCATTCAAAGTAGTAACATCATGTGGTTTGTATTGTTTCTAACTTTCAGAAAGTCATCTTCGTTTGTATATCTTAGTTTACTTCAGTTATTGTTTGATTTTGAATTGATATAAGTGCAAAAGAACACATATTCAATTTGCAAATATCTTAATATGACAGAAGGTGAGTTTTTTTAATTTCCCCTGCTTATTCACTTCTTCTTAGTGATTTTTATTTCTTGGCACTTATTGTTCTGCTTATTTTTTTAGTTGATCTGGCTTAATGCTCATCTCACAAATATTTAGTCCTATGTTGACGAGGTTAGTTTACCAAGGCTTGCTTGTATTCGGTCATATATTTTTAGGTGTGATATCTCAGAGTTGATACCTGATTATATATTAAGGTTGATTCCTTCCAAAGGCTATTTATGTCGTCTCTGGTGATGAAGATAGGGAACATAGTGGAGCTTAGGTTCTTTGCATTAAAGACGCCATGAGGGAATGTTCTAAATTTTGTCTATGCAGTTTTGGTATAGTTAAAGTGTACCATATCTATAACTCTGATATAATATATATTGCTTAAAAATAAAATGTGACGTACCATTCTATTGATGTAGTTTTGTTAGGGACAGTAACATTGTTGAGTTTGATTAGGAGCAAGGTATAGTTCATGACATGTTTCTTTATCCATCGTTTTAGGACAAGGCGTAAAGGTGTAGTACAACCTTATGTTTCTAAAGCAGGTATCATATTCACATTGATTTTGGATGCTGTTGGCACAGGTTCATGTCCTAGTGTAGTTATGAATATAAGGGTTAAATGGAAAGGATTAAAGGTAATTACATGTGTGAATGAGGCTATGCGAAACATGGCTTGAGCGTTTGTTCAAGGAAATGAGTGGCTGAAGGAAACAGGTGTACTGTTTTACCTTGGTTCTAAAGGTTTTTGATCTTCTCAAAATGATCAGTTGAGATAAATGTAACTATTTATAAACTCCATTGATTCTTAAAACTGTTCCAACTTCTGCATGATTTCCTTAAATTTGAGCTTTAGATTTTCAAAGATTGGCTGAAGTTCTTGAAGCTGAAATAAAAAGATGGAGCAGCGGGAAACAAGCCAGCCTTTGTGCATTACTTTCAAGCTTACAATATGTATGTGTCCTGAAATTTTCTTCCCATATTCTATTATTTGTAAAGTTCACTTGGTAACTTGCTCATTTAATTTGTAAGATCAAAATTTTCCATTTTCAGATTCTTGGATCTCATAGTGATTGACAGCGAGTTCAAGAAGCATTATGAGAAAAAACTTCAATATTCGCTAACGTGGCACTGTCCGTATCAGCCGCATTTTGGAATGATGTAACATAACAACTTGAGGAATTGAAACAACAGGCTAAGGAATTGGGATGCGTAACATTTAATTTACTCTATGTGTATGACCTCAAAGTGTCATGTACAAATCACCCTTTATTAAATATTTTCTCAGCCAACCAAACATCATACCATAAAATTAATTATAACCAATAAATCATTCTAATTACTTTCTACTTTTGGTTAATTAGTTTCTTAAGTTCTCAATTTCCATTATCAATAACAGGCGGTCCTGTCAACCCATTTAAGCTTTAAAAAAGTTTAAATAGTTTTATAGTTGAAAAGTCAAATAGTGTAAAAGAGGGGTGGGTTAAACGGGTTGATATGTCAACTCAGATTGGTAAACGGGTCAACCCAATGTGTTTACACATGCACAACAACCATTAGAAATAAACGACAAATATTGTCTCAAAAAGAGTTTTATGAACCGCACCCGCCGCATCCACTAGATGCTTTCCATACACCTCATCCGGTATTTTTGCATATATGGATTATGAATTGGGATGGATTTTTAATGCATCAAACAAAAGGTTTGATGTTTTGAAACGACGAGCTAATGTTTTGGGACATTAAAATGTTGCAATGCGACATCAGACTTAACTCTTGAACCTAAAGGCTGATGCAGAAAAATGGTCTAAGTCACTGGAACAACTGGCTGATGCTATGAGACTTCAATTATACCGAAACTTAGGGATTCTAATGACAAAACCGACACTAAACCCTTACAAGTAAGAGATTATCCTTAAATGTACTATTACAAGTATATGTTTCTGCACATTATAGCGAAAGTTTTATGAACCGAACCCGCCCGTCGAGTAAAAAAATTTGAAATTGTAACGACTCGACATTAAGCAGACCAAAACAGACCAACCCAGATCTAACAAAACACTTTAATTTTGAACGGACACAAATACACCCACCCAGAAATAACTGAACAATTTCGATCCGTTCAGCCCAATTAGACTCGACACACGTAGTTATTAAGCCAAACTCACACACACCTCTTATCTAAACCCGCCCATCGGGCGGGTTATGTAACTGATATATATATATATATATATATATATATATATATATATAATATATATATATATACTATATAGTATATGATATATATCAATATATTAAGCCCAATAATATAACACAACACACATTATATATACACATATACACACATATGCATACATTATATACAAATACAAATATCTAATATATCTTAATAATATATATATATATAAATACATAAATACATATATGCCCCTCCATATATATATTTATTAAAAATTATATAAGATAACTGATGACTCTTTCTTTAACTCCTACGAACCCTTCTATATGTTGCGGAAGACACTTAGACAAACCACCAACAATATATCATGCACAGCCTTCTAATAATTTCTATTATTAGCGCACATGATGTTCTAACGAACAAACATAAGGAATTTTAAAAAAATATAGTTGTATCTAAATAATTTGATAAGAAATTGAAATAACAAAATCTTTTCTTTCATGAAGTGTCATGTAGTTCTTAACAAGGGCGTGCAACAACAATATGCGGCCGAGTGTATGTCTAAGTTTTTTGTGAAAGAAAGACAGGAAGAGTTCATGCATGATCACCTGAAAAACCATAGGATGACATCTCCTTACGATTATTGATGATTTCCATGCATTTTTTTTTTATTTTTAAACAAGGCGTGCGTTAATGTTTTTGGTGGTTTCTGTCATTTCTCGCACTAAGACAATGTTCGAAAAGAAAAGTCCCCCAATATATAATATATAGAATCTGATATATACATAGTTAATATACTATAAAATGTATAATAAATTATAAGGATATATGTATATCGTATATAATAAATATATATAATATTATACATATATATACACACATATATGATTATATATATAACACATCAATATAATATAGAGTATCCTATATGTATAGATATATATGTATATATAGTAATATATAAATATTGTTTGATATTCTTATTTGATTATACCAAATACATAAAAAAAAGAAACAATAATTGACTAAATCTACAGATTGAATTCTTCATTACGCTGTGCGAAGAATTAATGGAAGATGTAAGTCAAATATTATCAAAACGATAAAGCGATTAATGAAAGATCTCCTTATGAAGAAATAAGATAAAAAGAATCAAGTTAAATTTTAAAAGATATATGTTTATCTCTTGTAAATTACCGTACTATATCTAAGTAATACATAAAGAGATACATGTTATAGGTTTTAAGTAACCAGAAAACATAGAACTCTCCTAAAGAAGAGTCTAGTAAAACGTGTGTTTTTGAGAAACACATTAGTTAAGTTAAGATTAATAGTATTAGCTAATAGTTAAATAGTTGTAGCCTCAAGCGGAATCTTCTTGATCCCTGCTAGCAGTAGGTAACTGAAATATCTTGAACAAACTAATATTGAGGCTTCGGTGTTTTATAAATAGTAAAACCTGTATGTTACAGTAGGTAACTGTATTATCTTGATCAAATAATATTGGGGCTTGGTGTTTAATAGTAAAACCTTGTTTAATATCATTGATGTTCTTATTCCGCTGCATGTTATGTTCAATGTTATTATCCTAGATATAGATCTAAACAATCTGAGCTTACAACGATCTAAGGAGTTATAACGATCTCCACAATTGGTATCAGAGCCTGATGGCTCGAGATCTAGGATCTACAAGATTTATGGAGTCGATTCTATAAAGGTACAAGTGTCGAATTTTCTGTTTTTGGGTTACTTGATATTTTTATGAAATTAGGGTTTTTTCCAACGCTTATTAGTCAAGAACAGGAAGTTGTTTGTTCCTGTCTTTGAAACCATGATTAATTTGGTTTGGCTCGTCACTTGGAAGCTGTGTGATTAAAGGCATTAGGGTTGACACAAACCCTAAAATGAAGGAAATGGACGATTTAAGGGAAAGCAGCAGATGGTTTATTAAATGTGGTATAAAAGGGTTTATTTACAATAATTCGAGCAGGTTACATAAATTTTGTCCTTGTTGATCAAAGAAACATTGATAACGATTAGGTTTTCCTTATAAATATTAATTCAATAAAGACACAAGCAGGTATGATTGTCGAATTTATGAAGCAGCAGGTATTAATTTTGGACGAGTAATCTTACTGGCAGTCTACAAGAATTTCGTCTGAGGTTACTAGGATATGACAAGTAATGTTTGAGAATAATTATTCGTGTTTATACTGCCAGGACGTATAAAAAGTTGTGGATTCGATTGGGTTTTTATACTGCTACAAGGTACGATTAATACTGATGTTCACAAATTGTTAATACTGCTTGTCTCGTCAATTAATACTGTCAATGTATCATTAGTATTGCTGCCTTTAACTAGTTGGTACTGTTGCGATGAGATTTATAGACAACATGTGGTTATAACAGTAGGTTGCAACTAATTGATGGGCTTTAAATTATATTGGGCTTATAAGAAGGTTTGTGCAAGGGTTCAACTTATGATTAATACTGTTCGTTATTTATACTTGGACTCAACGTATATGCTTCTTGTCAAACGTGATAAAAAGTAAGTTAATACTGTTTGTGCATATGCAAGGTTTTGGTACTATCCGTGTACTAATACTGTTCAGAAACAAATAATGGTTGATGCTACTGCCATGCATATAAGTATTGTGCACGTGAAGGTTATTAATACCGTTCTTACTTGGAGGTTTTTGGAACGATATCAGTTTATACTGCTATGTGAAGAAAGTTTGTACTGTTCGAAGTATTTGTACTGCTTTCTTTGTCCGAGAAGATTTTTAAACTGCTAGTGTCGTCCGAGAAAAGAAGTTTATACTGCTAGTTTTATTTGATATCAGACAGAATGTGTTTTTTGTTCTCAAGAGATCTCTGACAGAAAGGAAAAACACACATAGAAGATTTTTGGATCTGTGATTTTAAATGTTCTTAAAGGATTTAAAGGCTCGTATTTATTAAATTAATTGGTTACGAATATGATTAATGATGACTTATTTAAAGATGAAGTGGAACTACTTGGATACGTGTTTTATCATACCTTTTAGCAGGAGGTAACTTGTTTGTGCTTACAATGTTGTGACGAAGACTTGTCAGAATCTAGCAAAGGTGTGTGATTTCTCTTATGGTGCTCAATGATCACATTTGCTATCACTTTATATATGTGTCTCATAGATGAGGATTTTGTCAAGAGATTGTGATCTACTTATATTTTGGTCTTGGTATGAGTTCGATGTCGCGTGTATAAACAAGATATAAGACACAAGTTTAGGTTGTTCTACTTGAGCATCAAGTTCGTTATACTTAATTTTCTTCATCAGTAATTATTACATAGAGCCTACAGAATTGAAGATTCAAGAAATGGTTAACATATGGGTTTTAGGGGAAGCTTAATGTTAAAATGTTTAACCATTTACATGCTACATCGAGGTGAAGGTTTTTGCTACTACTAGTCATTATTACTACTGCTAGTGTGAGTGTCTACTACTCAAGTTCATTTTTCTTATTGTGCTTAATGGTGGGTAATTTGAGGAGATAGAAGGCTTGGATTAGAAGTGTAATATTGGTTCGTGGTTGTGAAGATCGAAGTTGCATACTTTAGTCCCCGATTTGATGATGACAAAAAGGGGAAGAAGATTTGATGATTTGCAACTTGTAGATCCTTGGTAGCTTAAGGGGAAGTTTTCATTCGTATATTAACTTCAGGGGAAGTTCGTGCTTATTTGGTTTTGTCATTATCAACTAGGGGAAGATTGTTGGGAATTATATTTGAGTTGATAAGACAAAACACGAATGAAACAAGATGGAAACAAAAGGACCAAAGTCGTCATTGTGGGATTCTACAAGATGTAGAAGAAAATAAAGATTTGGTCAAAAAGAGATAAAGATGAAGAGATAAAGATTTGGTCAAACTCATTAATATCTTTTAAATAGTTTCCATGTAAAGCCTTAACCAAGATTTGGTCCAAAAGAGATAAAGATGAAGAGATAAAGATTTGGTCAAACTCATTAATATCTTTTAAATAGTTTCCATGTAAAGCCTTGACTCCTTATGCTATAAAAAGAGGTCTAGGCACATTGTTTTAGTATCCAAAAAAGTGTGTGTGTACACAAGAAGATGTAGACGTCTAGTATAGAGTGTTGGTGTAGCCCCAAGGATCTTTGATCCCTGTTAGATTGTAACCGTTCTAGAGTTGATCGTCTAGAATTGGGGCTTGGAGGAAACGTATGAATGAAAAACCTTGTTTGATAACTTATTGTTCTTTATTATTCCGCTGCGTATATAAGTTATCTGTAAAACATATCCTAGTTGGGCTTAAACGATCTTCACAATTGGTATTAGAGCCTCGTGGCTCTCGATATCTAGGATTGTTCAAGGTTTTTGTTGGTGTCGATTTTATGAAGAAAAGATGTGTCGAAG
>BQNB010063487.1:0-19127 GCA_026074375.1 Tanacetum coccineum | reverse complement strand
GGGTAAAACTGAAAAGTTGTCCGGAATGGCGTTTTATGTCAAACGCTAATATACTCCATAATTAATAACTCATTTTGGCGGGTTGTTTTTGATAAGTCAACTTAAGATAACATATATCTTCTCGTTTTTAAGTCAAATAAGTTTGAAAAATAAAATTGTAAATGAGCGATAATAATAGTAATTTTGATTTATTATTTACATACGTTTCAAAAATTTACCGGCTACGCGGTAATCGTTTTTATGTGACCGTAAAAGGTCAGAAAGTCAAAAAGTCAAGTCGGAACCAAAAAGTCAAAGGGTAAAATAGTTACTTAAAGTTCTGAAAATTTCGGGTTGTGACAGTACCCACCCCTTAAAGGAATCCCGTCCCGAGATTCGATTTGAGTTAACCGATTGTGTGACCAAGAAAAGATTTAGGATTTAGTAAACCAGTTTTAAACATGACGTTGATAACTCTATTCAGCAAAATTCGATGTTTCGATCCTTCTTAATATACGGAAATTTTGGCTAGATTTGACCAGAACATTTAATCCATCAGAATAGGTATTATAGAAAGAAAAAAAATACCGTTACAAGTTTTAGGATTGATATAAACGTGTTATAAAGAAAGTCCCTTGATAGTGAAAGCGTCAAAGGAGAAAATGTAGGCGCGTGGGTATGTCTATATAAGAGTTTAAATGTTTAAGGGCAGAGTCTAGTTTCTGATATCTGTAAGGTTCGACGATTAATATTGGACGAGGCTAATGAATGTAAGTATTCAATTTACTTAGGAAGCACGAGGATGAATCATGGCTCAATTCACCGTAAGCAACGATGCGAAAAGAGTATAACCGAACGGCTCTAACCGCGACCTAATAATAAACGCGCCTTATAACGAGAAATAATAATAATAACAAAATGTTACAAACAACGTTTAATAACGAAGTAGACAACCATGTATGTTTGTGCTTCAGTTTAGTCAACAAAACTGTGTTTTTACGAACTTATTAAGTTTATAAAGATGTTATGACGTTCTTACAAAAAAGTTACTATTTATAGAAAGTTCCCATTTTACGAAAGTTTTAATTTCGAGACGTTAATAGTGTCTCCTAATCTAATTGTTTCCATATTTCTAAAATGAACTAGTGAAACCCTATCGTTTAACCAAAATCCTTAGCTTGCTAAATATACATATAAAAACTTGCTATATTTAGAAATGACCAACGGCAACGACTTATCATTTTAAAAAAAAAATTCCCAAACCTTTGTTTTAATATTAAGTAGCTCCACGAATATTTTCAAAGACTTTCGGCACTTAATAAACCTTTCGAAACATTTTTAAACGTCCGTTTACCCTCATTTAAAATTCAAGCTAACAACTATATTTTTATAAATCAACCATGGACTCGACCATAACACCGCCATATTTTCCAAACTATCCAAAATTCTTTTACGCCAAAATTAATCAACCAAATCCACTAGGATACTAGCCTAAACCCCATTGCCATTTTTGTTGCATCTTAGAATTCTCACATACTCTCAACCAGAACAAATCATATATCCGAAATCATCAAATTCTTCATTAAAATAATTATTCATTTTAATCATTTAAAAATCATAGCACAAACATATGGAGTCTCGAATCAAGAGTAAAAGTATAAGAATACATAACAACAATAACTATAACAAACGGTGATGAGATGCGGAGAGTAATGACATTTCGAGAAACGATATCCCCAGAATAAAAGTCAACGAGTGGGATGAGTTCGTGAGAAAGCTTATGCGGTAGGCGATGGAATATTGCACTCAGTCGTTAGTTCGATGACGAATCAAATCCACTAGCTTAAGAGTGCACAAGTCGGTTAGCTCCACAAACAGTTCGTGAAATCGTCAGGATTTGTAACAACAAAAGTAATAACTTAAGAATGAGATAGGGCCGTTCAAGTGAGCCTGAAGATTCTGCTGAGTGGTAAGACACGATTGTGTTCCTAGATTCTTTTGAACGGATTTCGGTGATTATCGGGTTCGAGTTCATACTCATGTCATATCGGTAGTGTTCCCAAATCTTGAAAGTAAGCACTAATTCTCCAAATTCTAGGTCGTGTGTCGAGTAGTTCTTCTCATGAGCTTTCAGTTGGTGGTAGCTAGTCCTTAGGTAGATTTTCGAGTAGACGCTACCTCCTCGTAGTTGATTGAAAAGATCGTCTATGCTAGGTAACGGGTAACGGTTAGCTTGTTAATTTTTTTTGATAGTCCTTGTACATCCTGAAGGATTCATCAGAGATTTTGTCGGTACGAGAATCTCATAATTCACGTGATTCTATCTCACTAAAAGATAAGTATATTGAAGAAAATATTCTAGTTCTATTGGTTATAATCCAATTAGGGTGATATGTTCATTACATTCTAGAACCTTACAATCCGTAATTTCCATGACTACGGGAAGCATGATTTGGTCTCTCGGCTAAGGTTGTGGTGTTTCTATATGTTAAGGTTGAAGAAAAGCTACTTAGTTATGATGCTTACAAATGCGAATACAGTTCCCGACATGACTCATGAATACGCACGCAAAATATTAATAAAACACAAGTACAATATGATCTTGTTGACAATGTATAGTAAGGGAAGAAAATAGAGATGGAATGTAAGGGTAATTTGACAAAATTTTATGGTGACTACTCCCAGCATAGTATGGTCCTTCCTGAATTATACATAGGTGATCAGGCTATGCATAATTTAGGAATTGACGATAAAATGCTCATTTCGTCAAACTATTATTATGTTTAAAAAAAATCGCATACGGTATAAATGATATAGTTTATAAGGTAGCAAAACAGTTCGTGGTAATGAAAACAAGGTAGTTTCTATAACGACACAAGATATTTTGTAAGATAACGAGAAATGTTTTATGAGGTGATAACAAAATAGCTTATGAGAAAGTTACGTGACGGTTAATGGTAACAAATGGTTTACTAGTTGACAACCCAACAGTTAATAAAATGGAAACGTAATGGTTTATAAAGGACACGGAGTAGTTCATGAGGTGACAACGAAATAGTTTGTGAGATGACTACAAAGTAGTTTATAATAGGGTAGCAAAAGAGTTTATAAATAACCGTAAAATAGGTTATAAGATGGAAAGAGTTTAGTTCATTAAGTGATAGCCAGATAAGTTATGAGGTAATAGTAAGATAATTATAAGATGTTGACAAAACGGTTTATAGGATGATATCAAAATAGTTTGTTACCCAATAGTGAAATGGTTTATAAGACGATAGTAAAGTGATTAATAAGCTGTTTAGCAAAACGATTCGTGGACCGACGGGGAAAAATAGTTTATAAATGACAGCAATTCTGTTTATATGACGATGCTAGTATAGTTCATACGATAACATCCAAATATTTTATACTAGTAAAGGTAACGGACTCAAGGAGTACTTACATATATTTACTAAGATTTAATGTACTGACACAATTCCATCATGACACAAATTGAACAAAGGATTTAGGGAAATCCATACAATACACGAAATTCACAGGTAAGTACTAGTGCAAAACTCTTAGAGATTTCAGTCTAAGTCTACTTAGGTTTCACTAGATAAGGAAAAATCTCTCCCTAAACATCAGCGGTATCTTTGACGGCGTTAGAATTCCAACGAGTTTTAACCTCCTAAATACGGTTCGCACTTTTCAGATTTCTAATTTGCCACTATGGCCTCTAAGTTGAATATCGAAACGGGTGTCCTATAATTCCTACTCACATGGCCAACACTCTTGTAGTTATTGCACTTCACAGTGCATGGTCCAGTGTGGTGCAACCTTCGTTTGTTGTGGAAGGGAAATTTTGCTACTTATGCGGCCTTGAAATTTGGTTAGTATTGTCACCACTCCGCGAACCTTTGTCATTAGTTGTTGTTGTCATTCTACTCACCGGTTGGTTATCCTAGCGTACGACCTAATCCATTTAGTCGCGAGCCATGTGGATTCTTTCCTCATAAACAAGTAATTAGACTTCGATAGCATTGCATTTATTGGGTTTACATAACACTCGAATCCTCGTGGAACTCATTCCTTGTCTTCGTCGGTAATTTTACTTTCAAAATCGAATGGGTAAAAAGGAAATGAACTAAGTCAATAAATGAATAAGTATAGACCTAAGTTATTACAATTTATTATTTAAATGAAAGATGCGTCATCCCAAATCCTTTCAAATAAAGAGATTATAATTTAGCCTACTTAATAATTTCTGATGCAATACGCGTACTCACAAATCTTCAAGGTGGTGGATGAAAATACGATGCAGACACTCTAATAAGTACGGGACGAGTGTTTAAAAACTCCGACTTCAGAGACGGGGAGTAAAACAATTAGGGAAGATCGACATAGAGTTCAAAATAGCTGATGAGTATACAGTTAAAGTAAATAAATACAGACTTTATGGACCAAGTTTACATAGCTCAATTACCATAATTAAAACCTCCAGTTACAATCCCAGCCCATACAAGCTTGTGAAAACTTAGATCATACATAATCCCTGTAAACATAACCGTGTCGGGTTTCGCGTAATACGATAATGTATAAGTTATTGAATAATAAGTTTGAGACCATTGCTCGCTCATAACAATGTCTAACAAATTTTTTGAACCATTGTGTCATCCACAATGTCTGAACACCCACCAAAAATCACACTTACAAGCGCAGCGGAATACCAAATGGGGTGGTTACTAGTCGTAATACACAGCAATAATACAAAGAACGACCTATAGGTGTCGGTTTGAATAAATAACATTTGTTAATTAAATAAAAAATCGTGATTTAATAATACATTTTGTCCCATAATATTGCAATCACAATGAAAAGCTTGAATGTAAAGACGTCCAATGCACATCAAAATTAGTCCAAGCATGTCTAATACCACCTGAGACTAACCATGCTTAAAAGTGTTCAACATTTAAAGTTGGTGAGTTCATAGATTAGTCTTTAAATATAATGTAATCCACTGTATATCACAGTACTCATGATAAAAAATCCATATGATTTATAAGAATGCATGACAAAGTGTAATTCCCCAAAATGTTCCAATTAGTATGTGGTCGGGGGGGACCCTGTATCCCAACAATGATCCGACATGTTAATAACGTTCGTTAACTGGTGGTACTAATTCACCCGAACGGGGGTTGTCAATCCCGAATAGATCTATTTTATATCATTCACGTGGACATCACGCTATAATGTTCGTTTACCAAGTGATCGCTAATCACCCGAACAGGGATCCACATCCGAATAGATCTATTTCATAACATTCGCGCTCACCCTCCAAGTGATTTACAGTTCATGACGCTGTGACGTAGACTTGTATGTACCCTAATTTTGGGCAGTGATACAATTACTTGCGTATATATACTCCCGTTACCGGTGTCCCCTCCAAGAACACCCGGGCAGTAATGTAAAAATATCAGTTCAATCAGCCTAAGCTAATCCGAAATCATTTCAAATGTAAAGTATGCATTTGTGACAAAAATGAAGTCAAATGATGTATTCCATAGCGAACTATGCAAATAAGTATGTAAACCAATTCGTAAACAATCCTGTAAATGCATTTGTAAACAAGCATGTTCTCACCCCGAATATATGTGAAACCAGTAAAACATGGGGCTATAAACTCACAAAATCCTTTAAAACAATCGCATAGTTATAAGATAACCAAATATAAGATTTTGTAGACAAGCATGTATCCCCCTCGCGGGTTATAAAACATTCAAAAGATTGAAAAGCGAGGCTATGAACTCACATTGATTAAAGACCACGATCAATTAATCCAATTAAATCACACTGAATCTGCAACGATCTCGACCACGACCTATAATTATGTCGTTCGATTATAATACACGTATTAAATACGATCAACGATGCGTACATCGTTACCACGAAATCATACATATTTTTATATGTATGCAGTCATATATACATGTGATGAGAAATCCACTTGCGCGTCTTTAAACCTTAACCCTGAGTATATTTTGAATATATACTATTTTCTGTCCAATATAACTTATCTCTAATATTTACTACAAAGCCTGATAAGCCACGCGGAAAGTAAAATATGCCATTACAAACAACTTTCGTGTTTCGCGGAAGGCTGAAACGGGACCCGAAAGTGTTCACATCGTTAAATTTAATAAATCTGTCCTTTTTAATATTTATTAATAATAAACCTAATTAATAACTAAAGTGTAATATTACTTGATTGTTGACCCAGTTTCTTCGTTAATAAAGAGTTAGAAGTCTCGTTTTATGTTCCTAAAACCCCGTCAAATATAATTTTGTTAATATTTTGTAAATTCAAAATATTAATTTATCAACATCACATTCCCGAATCATAATGTTTCGATTTTGATATTTATATTCGGTAATAAAAGGTGTAAAATGTCCCATTTTTTGGTCCAACACATCGTCTCAGATTATATCCAATAACACTTATACATTAATATCAGTCTCGTTTCAATATTCATATCGTATTTTACTTAGACCGCGCAATTTAATATTTTTCATCACATTATATGTATATCGATTAAATGAAACAATTTATATATTTTCGCGTTAATTAAACTCACTTTATTTCGGTGACAACGCACTCAAACGCGACGCACCCCGGCTGTTTTCGCAGCCAAACCCAACAGCCTCGCGGCTGTGATAATAAACCAACGCACCCGTGGTGCCTCGGACACGACCAAACGCACCCCTAGACGCTATAACGAACCAAACACGCCCTTGTATTATTGTTAAACGAAACGCACTCTGCGGCTGTTTTGAACACAAAACCAACGCACCCTTTACCGGCTGAAAACATAACCAAACACATCCACAACCTCGACGCACCCCGGCTGTCCCAAACAAACGCGCCCTTCCCGGGGCGAACACCAACCGACGCACCCCTTGGTGCGAAATGAAACCAAACGCAGCCTTGTGGCTGCTGACCCGGACCCAAACGCACCCTATGAGGTGAAGATATAAACCAACCGAGCCCTACCTTGGCTGCCAACCCGCAACCCGACGCACACCCCACCCTCCCCCGGCTGTGACCCCCACCTCGACACCCTCGTGGTGAAGTTATACCACCGAAACAAACAAACATCCCTTTACTATAAACCCCAAATCCAAACCCCGAACGCACACTCCCCCCCTCTCCCCGGCTGTTAATGACAGCCTACTCGACAACCCATCGCACCCTTTTTCTTTTGTAATAACCCAACTCAAACCAAACGGACCCATTTCTGTTGCAAACCAAACCCGATGCCCCTTGGTTGTTATAACCATAACCCGAACCCAACACCCCTTCGTCGGTGGTGTTTCCCACCCGAACCAAACGGACCCTTCTTGGTGGGTTGACCACCAAAACAACCACCTTTATAGGGTGGCTGCCCAAACCGAACACCACTTTGTGGTGGTTTCGGTTGTATCAAACACCCGCAAAAATTTATGGTGGGGTTCGGTGGTGATGATGAGGGTGATGATGATGGTATGATGAGGGTGGTGGCGTTGTTGCTGTGGCTGCCGGATGGGGAGGAAAAACGGCGCGTGAAGGAGAGTGTATATGGGGATCGGGTAGATCGTTAGGTGGGGAGGATTTTTGGTGTTGGCCGGAATACCCGCCGGAAAACTTTTCCGGCGGCGGCATGGTGGCGCCGGTGGCCGGATATTTTGTGTTGGGATAGAAGATAGGTGATATAATATAACTTTGTGTTCGTGGTGTTATAATTTGATGGAAATGAAATGAAATGATATATAAATTTATATATATATATCAATTGAATGTGGCAAGTTATAAAAGTTGAGGGGTTAAATATGTAACATTTTTATTATAGTTTTAACAAAAGTGGTTCGGGACTCATTTGACCGACTTAACGGATGATTCAAATCTCGAAACTTGCGCCATTGTTTTTTCTAATCCATTTTTCCCGATAAAATGAGTATTTATTTGATAATATTCATAATATTTTATAACATTAAACAAAATATCTGTTTATTTCAATTTCAGAACCTGTTTCAGCTCCGTCCGAAAAAAAACGGATTCAACTCGAATAGTCGCGTTTTAAAAACGATTTTAATTAAAAAGAGGAAAATTTATTTACATTTTATTAAATAAAAACTGAAAACTAAAAACAAATTAAATTGATTTTGTGTGTCCGCGTTGTACATTATTCGAATGCTGATTTGCGGTACACTGTTTTTAGAGCCCTTATCGGTCTCGTTTCCAGGACTGCTGGCAAAACTAAAAAGTTGTCAAGAATGTCAATTCCACACAAATTGCTTTAGAGTTCGAGTCGATTCAAACGTGATTTAGATGATCGTTCCTATCAGGTCAAGCCAGACCCAAAAAGTCAAAGATTTGACATCGTACATCTAAATCCGAAAATTATCTCGGATTTACGACCTAACCCCTTAAAGAATCTCGTCCCGAGATTAAATTCGTGTTTATCCAGGGAATGTGTGAACCGAGAAAAGGTTTAAAAATCTGATAAACCGTTTTCAAAGCAAGAACGATGATAACTTCTTTCAGCAAGTTAGATGTTTCACACTTCTCAACACACCCAAAATTTTGGCCTAAGTAGACCGGAAATATAATCCATCAAGGTAGATATTTTAGAAAAATATCGTCAAACAAAGAATTTTATGATTGAATATAAACAGCCACTGGTACGCTCTTACTTTCCGAACATCCCGCCTACTCAGACCACAATATTGTCTGCTTTGCCCGCATGCTTTCGCGAGTGCAACGGGTTTTATCGCTGCGCTCCGAAGTCGTTAATTGTTTTCGAGCATTGTAAAAAATTTACGACATGTCTCGCTATTTATTCTAATGGATCATAAAAAAAATCATTTATAGCCGGGTGTCATCTTTGTTCCTCCAACCTTAGGTCATAGCTCTCTTATAATGTAACAAGATATTTACAAGATATATTTATTAGATATTTATAAATATTTATAAGATATTTATAAGATATTTATAGAATTTAAATAGATATTTATCTAAAATATCTTTTAGATTATTTGTTCTTTAACTTAAACCCTAGTTATAAACTTAACATAGAGTTTCCTTAAACCTTAGGTAAACCTATATAAAGCTTAACAGTAAGAAAAACACAAAACACATATCCTAATGTAAAACACAAAAGAAAACTCTCTCCATATTTCTCTCTATAAAACATTCACCCCAAACCCGATTGCTACTCTCACTCAAGCATGCTCACCTGCTAGTTCTTGGCATACTAGGATTTATCGCGACTAAGTCTTACTTAAATAGTGACCCGAATGAATAGTCCGAACTATCTGGCTTCGTCGATAGTGTTTACTCGTTTAAGGGGAGTTTGCATTACTTATGAGGATAAAGTTGTATAAGTCGGGACCGCTCCAGACCGCAACAAACAACAGTGACCATTGAAACTTCAATACATAACAAATGTGACGGGATATATGCACTCAGTCTGTTAGCTGCCACCGGACAGTTCGTGAATGCAAAGACTAGCAATGTCATAAGTAATAACTTTTAAGAATAATAAGGTAGCACCGAATGAGGCCTTAAGATTTAATGCGGAGTGGCAAGAACACTATTGTGCTTCCAAACCGTTTTAAACGGATTCTTAATGATTATCGAATTTCGAGGTTTATACTCGTGTCATATCGAATACCATAAGCCCACTCATTTTATTATTTCTTAATTACATAAAGGATAGCGTCCAAATTTATGTAAGTAAGGAAATGATATACTTATAGTTCGGTGGATTTATATTTATTTATTTAACTGAAGAGGCGTCCCAACTCCTATTAAATAAACAGAATTTATAAATCATCCTACTTAATAATTCCCGGTGCAATAAGCGCGTACTTTACTCTCATAACCTTCAAGGTAGTTGACATGACGATGCATGTGTCTCCTTTGAGTATGCGGACGAGTTTGGGGGGGGATTAAAACTCTTCTTTGGAAGCTGGGAGTAAAAACTGCAGTGTCGATGATCAAATAAGTACAGATAATTAATGAGTACTCGGTTAGAGTAAATAAGGTAAAGATCTCTATAAACAAATCCATTGTGCAACTCACAATGTCTTAAGAAATAAACTGGTATTTATATAATAACTCTTATATAAATAAGCGTACGATATACGCAAAAAGAATGCAAGCATATATATTACATATATGTATGTCACGTAAGCACTTAATGCAGCACGTAATGTAAGCACATAAGCAAGTAGTGTGTATGCACTTTGAAAATGTTTGTTGTGATGCAACGTTTGTGAAAACGGTTATAGTCTAGGGTAAAATATGCAACCTAGTTCTCTATAACCAGTGCTCTGATACCAATCTGTAACACCCCCAAAAATATACAACGCAGCGGAATACCACATGGGGTGCTACTTCATAATACACAGCGCTAGATACAAGAGAACGACCTCTAAAAGTGTCGTTTGTAAAACAATCTCGTTGATTTTCTGAAATCAAAATAATAGTTGTCCCATAATTGCATCACCATGAAAAACTTGAATGTAAAGACTCCAATGCACATCACAACGCTAGATACAAGAGAACGACCTCTAGGTGTCGTTTGAAAAATAACATTGTTGATTTAATCAAAATCTGAATTTAATATAACATTTGTCCCATAATTGCATCACAATGAAAAGCTTGAATGTAAAGACTCCAATGCACTTCAAGAAATCCGAGCATCTAATTTACCTGAGAAAAACATGCTTAAAACGGTCAACATAAAGTTGGTGAATTCATAGGTTAGTTTAAATATGAATGTAAGTTTCAAACAAATATATTTACGCACTGTGTCATCACAGCACCCTGTAAAACGTTTATAAATAATGCATGACAAATTTAATGTCACCAAAAGTACCAATTATGTATTTGTCGGGGGGCCCTATAGTCCCAACGTAATCCGACATGTTATAACGTTCGTTCCCAGTGATAGCTAGTCACTCGAACGGGGGTTGTCAATCCCGAATAGATCTATTTTATATCATTCGCGTGGACATCACGCTATAATGTTCGTTACCGGCGATAGCTTAATCACCCGAACAGGGATCCACACCCGAATAGATCTATTTCATAACATTCGCGCTCACCCTCCAAGTGATTTACAGTTCATGACGCTGTGACGTAGACTTGTATGTACCCAATATCGGGCAGTGATTTAAAATAATGTGTTCCCCTCATGGGTGTTCCCTCCAAGAACACCCGGGCAGTAATGATTGTTGGCCCCGCAGGCGCCAATCAAATCGTAATCCGACAATCATTTCAAAAGTAAAGTATGCATTTGTGACCAAAAATGAAGTCAAATAATGTATCCCATAGCGAGCTATGCAAATAAGTATGTAAACCAATTTGTAAAAAATGAAGTCAAATAATGTATTCCATAGCGAGCTATGCAAATAAGTATGTAAACCAATTTGTAAACAATCCTGTAAATGCATTTGTAAACAAGCAATGTTCTCACCCCAAATATATGTAAAACCAGTAAAACATGGGGCTATAAACTCACCTTGATCAAAATCCCTTAAAACAATCACATTGTTATAAGATAACCGAGTAAGTATAAGAATTTGTAGACAAGCATGTATCCCCCTCGCGGGTTATAAAACATTCAAAAGATTGAAAAGCGAGGCTATGAACTCACATTGATTAAAGACCACGATCAATTAATCCAATTAAATCACAACTGAATCTCACGATCTCTGCCAGACCCTATAATAATGTCGCTATATTATATACATGTTTTAAATATGATCAACGATGCGTACATCGTTTACCACGAAATCATAATATAATCAATTAAATCACAACTGAATCTGCAACGATCTCGACTACGACCTATAATTATGTCGTTCGATTATAATACACGTATTAAATACGATCAACGATGCGTACATCGTTACCACGAAATCATACATATTTTTATATGTATGCAGTCATATATACATGTGATGAGAAATCCACTTGCGCGTCTTTAAACCTTAACCCTTAGTATATTTTATGTATATATACTATTTTCCGTTTTTAGAACCGAATAATGATATTAAAACTATTAACTGAAATAATATATTAATCGACCTTTAGTTTCGACCCGCTATATCTTAACTTTTAAAACTGATAATCCTCGCGGCAAAGTAAAATGTGATTACGAACAACTTTCGTGTTTCGCCGAAAGGCTGAAACGGACCCGAAAGTGTTCAAATCGTTTAATTAATAAATGTGTCATTTTTAATATATATTAAAAATAACATATTTTTCCCACTAAAATGTATATTCCGATTACACTCCAGTTTCTTCGTTATTTGAACTTAAAAGTCCCGTTTTATATCAAAACATCCGTAAAATTATAATTTGTTATATTTTGTAAATCAAAATATAATTTATCAACATCTCGATTCCCGAATCTTATGTTTCGATTTTTGATATTTATTATTCGGTATAAAAGGTGTCAAGGTCCATTTTTGGTCCAACTCTCGTCTCAGATATATCCAATATCTCTTTTAACTTATATAAATTCCGTGTTAAATTTTATTCGTGTTTTACTTAGCCGCGCAAGTTATAATATTTTTCAATCACATTTAATCAATTTATAATATAACGAAATTATTGAATACTTTTAAACTAAACGCACCCTTTTTCGGTGTCACCACACTCAAACGCACCCGTTTCCCGTGTTACAAAACCAAACGAACCCGACATCCCGGCTGTCCCGGCTGTCTCGAACCAAACGCACCCTATTTGGGTGGCTGTCAAAACAAACCAAACACGCCCTTGTATTATTTTTAACCCAACCCCGACAGCCCCTCGGCTGTCCCGGCTTTTCGACAGCCAAACAAACACCCCGCGGTGTTATAATATCAAATCCAAACGCACCCCTTTTCTTGTTTCTATACAAAACCAACGCATCCTCGAGGTGTTGTGAACCCACACAAACCAACCGAACACCCCTGTTGGTTTTTATAACCATACCAAACACACCCTTGTTGGGTGGCTGCCACCCAAACCCACCTTAGGGTGGTGGCTGCCCCGAACCCAACGCACCCTCACCGGGTTTTATACCCGGCTGTCACGCTGCCCAAGACCCACCAACCCGACCCGCTGTTCCAACAGCCAAACTCGACGCACCCTTTTGTTTCATAACCCAACCCAACGCACCCTAAAGGTTTAATAAAACAAACACCCCGGGTCTGCTGTTAATACACCATACGCACCCTAGTCTTGGGTGAAAACCCAACTCACCCTCGTTGGTGATAAACCACCGGGACCAAACGCACCCTTTCTTGGGTATTTATTACAACCAAACGGACCCTTTGATGGTGTACAACCCAAACCGAAACCCATTTCTTGTTGCAAACCAAACCCGCCCTTGTTGGCTGCTAAACCCCCATCCCGACCCCGCTGTCCCACAGCCCGACCCGACACACCCCCCCTGCTACTGTTGACCCGCGAACCGCAACCAAACCCACCCGCACCCTTTTTATTTACAACCTAAACCAACGCACCCTATGGCTAGTTTTTCTGCCGAGCACCCGGTGTGGTGTTTATAACAAAACCGGACGCACCCTTGGCGATATAACAACACCAAAAAGTCCCTATGTTGCTGCAGAGATCGAACCCAACGCCCCTTTTTTTTTGTTGTTACAAACCACCCGCACCCTTGGGGGCCGTGGCTGTTGGTGATGATGATGATGTAGATGGTGTTATGGTGATGGTGTTGATGGTTGCGTCGGTGGGTGAGTGGTGGTGGTGGAAAATGGCGCGTGAGAGAGAGTGGTAGTGGGGATCGAGTAGATCGGCCCACGAGGAGCCTTTTTGGTCTTGCCGGAAAAGTTTTCCGGCGGCGGCGAGTGATGGCCGGCGGCGGGAGGAACTCGCCGGAGAAGAAGGTGGAGAGGGAGAGGAAATATGAGAGTGTGTGTGTATATATGAGATGAAATGAAAATGAAAGTTATATGTTTATATATAAATATATATTTAAATGTGGCAAGTTATTATAGCATTATTTTTCCTAATCATTTTTTCGATAAAAAAGAGTATTTATTTGAATAATATTCAGAAAAAATTAATAACATTAAACAAAATATCTAGTTATTCAATTTAAGAACCCGGTATTCAGCTCCTGACCGAAATAAAACGGATTTTCAACGTCGAATAGTCCGTTTCCAAAACGCTTTTAATTAAAAATGATGAATAATTTATTTAATATATTTATTAAATATAATACGATAAACTAAAAACAAATTAATTGTTTATGTGTGTCCGCAGTTGTACATTATTCGAATAAAGTTTGCGGTACGTTTAGAGCCCTTTACGGCTAACGGTTTCCCATGGTCTCAGTGCAAAACTAAAAAGTTGTCAGGAATGTCATTCCACATCAAATTGCTTTAGAGTCCGAGTCGTGAAAACGTGATTTAGATGATCGTTCTTATAAGTCAAGCCAGACCCAAAAAGTCAAAGATTGACATCGTCATTCTAAATTCGAAAATTCTCGGATGTTACAGGTGCTCTAAATGACCTCACGCACGATATCTTTATCCGTCTTGAACAAGATTTTTTTTGCTTTTACATCCTCTTGGATCGCCTTCATTTATGCCTGTGTAGTTCAAAAAAAAAAATTAATATAACAGATACCATTGCAAAACAATACAGCATAAGACCAAAACCATACTAAGCTCTAGTGTAGAACCACTAAAGAACCAAACAACAAACTTAGGCATTGAGATGAAGAAAGATAATCACAATGAGCCAAACAACCAGCAGCCACAAGCAAACCACAAGAACAGGAAACTTACCTTATGAGACTTACACACCCAAGAAAATTGGCAGCATGACTAATAAAGGAAACTATCTCACCTAGACCCATTTGACCATAAAAGTCAGCCTAAAAAATCTCAAGTATCATACTCCCTATTTGCTGTTAATATTAATATTTTTCAATTTATAGTACTGATGTATGTTGTTGAATTTCGATCCAAAGGCTTTGGTGGGTAAGGACAAAAATACATATCATCGAAACGAATCATTTTTTTAGTTTCTGCATCTCTACATATAAAAAATGAGGGACTTGATGAAACGATTGATTTATACAACCCCTCTATTGACTAAATAACTACATACCTCTGTATTTTATTACTTGAATCACTAATAACCATAACAATAATACCTCAATAATATAGCGTAAGTTATAAACAAAGGCATAAGCAAAACATCAGGACAATCATTTGAGTACGTGTGTTAGGATAAAAATTTACTTACATAGAGCTCTTCGGATTCCCCAGAATGAAAACGGCCGGTTCTATTTGTATGTGTGCGCCTCTAGTGGTCTACCAAGTCCTCGTAAAGATGATTTTTTTAAACTATATAGAAATAATATAAAACAAATTAAAAATGAACTATATATAGAAAATATAAACACCTATAAAATATTATAAAAAAATAAAAATAATAAAGATTCATACGAATTCATGTCGGACTTGAGCATATGACTTCGATCCTTGGTAGGCGGGGGTCTTGTTCTTGGACTGATTTTGGGCATTCTTGGACCGATCCTTGGTAGGTGTGGTGGTCGGTGGTGGTACAACTGTGGTGGTCTGGCTGTGATGGTCCAACTGTGGTGCTAACCAAACACAGACACAAAAAAACCTAGAGTTACACAACTAGAATTATACAAAAAAAATTAAACAAAACAAATTATAAAACCAAAATTATAAAAAAAACCATACCTTTAGATATTTCAGTGGTCTGGCTGTGGTGGTCCGGTGGTGGTCCAACTGTGGTGCTCCGGCTGTGGTGGTCTGTGGTGGTCCAACTGTGGTGCTAACCAAACACACACAAAAAATAAACCTAGGGTTACACAACTAGAATTAAACAAAACAAATTATGAAACGATACCTTTAAACAAACAAAGCGGTGGTGACTGGATGTTGGTGGCAGCGGTGGTCCGACTTGTGCTAACCAAACACACACACACACAAAAAACTAGAGTTACACAACTAGAATTAAACAAAACAAATTAAAAAACCAAAATTACAAAAAAAAAACCATTACCTTTACATAATTGAGATGTTGTCAAAATGGTGAAGATTTAGCATAATTAAACAAAACAAGTGCCCAGTTGTGCGGTAGTGTGGTGTTTTCGTATGTAATGGTGGTAATTTTGTGTATGTGGGTAGTGATTTCGGGTTTGGTAAAGTTTAGGTGTAAAAAGTTTTAGGTGAATATAAGATCCGGATATGACATATGTTAACCTTTGGCTACGACATTGTCGTAGCTAAAGTTATTGGTCAAAGGTCAAACTAGCTTGGTAATTTATTTACAAAAATATTTTTGTCTTCTAGTGTATTTGGCTACGATATCTGTCCTCGCTAAGAGTTTTGGCGGGCTAATGAAAATGTTGTGGCGGGCTAATGAAATTTTGGTAGGGCAACTTTAGCTACGACATTGTCGTAGCTAAAGTTATTTTCAGTTTTTTTATAATTTTATACAAAATAATTTTAAGATAATTTAAATTAATTATAAATAAATTTAAAATTATTTAATATGTTTACAAATGATTTAAAGTGTCGGTGGATCAAGATCACGTGTAAAAGTCTGTTTATTTGAATGGATTAATCGAGATTATATTGGTTAACTCTTATCCTCACAAAATCTTATCCTCATAAACTCTTATCCTCTCCCATAACACACACCAAGTTTTACTTATTAGCGTTTAACTAGGCGATTTAAAATAAAAGTCAACACGTAAAAATTTTATAAATAAAAAGAAACTGGAATGATTGAAATCGTAATATGACCTGAAATGTGAATTGTTACACTATGCATGTCCTCGTTCAAAGGTAAACATTCAGAAGTTTCTTTATTTAGATAATATATTGATAATTTGGTTGTTAATTTTTTTTATTATGATTTGCTTACTTTATAACAGCCATCAAAACAATATTATGGATGTCGATATTTTATTTGGAAGGATGATCTACATCTTCAACTCCGTGTAAGGACCTTCAATGCCTCAAGGTTCTTCTGTGGGACCTTCAACCCCTCAAGGTTCTTCTGTGGGACCTTCAACAAATCCAAGTTCTTATCATGAACTTTCAACACATCCAATTTCTTCTTCGGGATCTTCTGGATCTAGACCAACAGAGTGCTCAAATTGCAAGGTAAAAGATCTAAGGATAAAGATGTTGGAGGCAAGACTAAAGATGGTAGAGACAAGACTAGAAATGGAAAGGCATCCCGAGGATCACGCATGTTAGTCGGTTGCAATGCTTCATGAGCTTTTGAATGTTATGGAAAATCTTCGTATGGAGTAGTAATCCATATGTTTATTTTAATGTGTTAATTAATCTGTTATGTTTATTGTAATGTGTTAATTTGTATGTTTGTTTTAATGTGTTAGTCAGTCTGCTTTAATGTTTATACATTTATCATTTTATAATGTAATTCGTATGCTTTATTTATTTTAGTGGCTATATTGTTTATATGGTTAAACGGATGAGTTGACATGATATTGATATACATGATATGTTAAACGGATAAGTCAAAATGATATTGATATACAAGATATGTTAATGGATGAGTCGAGTTGATATTGATATATAAGGTATGTTAAAAGGACGAGTCGAGATGACATTGATATACATGAGATGTTATACGGATGGGTTGACATGATATTAATATACATGAGATGTTATACGGATGGGTTGACATGATATTAATTAACCAACAGATCACACTATTATTATGAAGATGATGCCATATGAATCTTTTGCGTGTCGTTGTAGAGCCGAAGATGTAGTTCTGCAAGAATCGTATAAACCTAAAACTCATGGTAAACTATATTATGCATGTCCACGATCAAGGGTGAACAATCACATGTTTTTTATTTGTGTAATATACAAATAATCTGGTTAGTGGTTAAAAATTAATTTCTTTACTCTTTAACAGCCTCGGGAAGATTATTTTGGATGTGAATTTTTTTATGGAAGGAGGAACGAGTTCGTCTACTGGTGAGTTCTCCTGGAGCTTCAACGACTCCAAGCTATTCTCCAAGACCTTCAACACCTCCAAGTTATTCTCCAGGACCTTCAACATCTCAAAGCTATTCTCCAGGACCTTCAAGAAATGCAGAGTGCTCAAACTGTAAGCTCTTGCTTGGAAAGATAAAGGTACTCGAGGCAACAGTGGAAATGTATATGCATCCGGAACAACACACACTTAATTCAACTGCACTACTTCACGAAGTTTACAATGACATGGGAAAACTTGGTTTGGAGTAGTTTGTCATTTGGAATGTAATTCGTATGCTTCATTGTAAGGTGTCTGTTTATGCGTCGATTATCGTTGTAAGGTGTTTGTTTAGAGGCTTTCTACAAGTGACTATTCAAGTGTCTGTGAAAGGTGTCTGTTTATACGTCTATTATCGTTGAAGGTGTTTGTTTAGAATCTTTCTACAAGTGTCTATTCAAGTGTCTGTGTCGAATTAAACTACGTTTAAGTGTCTGTTTGTAAGTCTCGTATGATTATCGGCCTAAGGTCTCTTGCTTGTGTTTCTACAGGTGGTATGTATAATATTTAGCTAAATGAATGCTTGTTTTTGTGTTACTTGATGAATGTGCATCCTGAAAAAGTATACGGTATCATGTTCAACTCGAAAGTTTGGAAATGACAAGTTTAATTAAACGAACCGAGAAACCGGACCGAACCGAGAAACCTTACCATGAGATGTAGTGTGAGTCGAAATTATATTGACATACATGTGATGTTGGCATGTCGCGTTTATATTGATTTAAAATTATATTTAAGAATAATATATAATTTTTGTAACACATTTATAAATGGTTATAAACTTTAGCCACGACATTGTCGTAGCTAAGATTCAGGATTTTTTTATCAAATACATATACGAAAAAGTGTGGAGGGAAACGAAAAAGTGTGGAGGGAAACGAAAAAGTGAGGAGGGAAGAAAATTTTTGGAGGAACAATTTTAGCTACGACATTTGTCGTAGCTATTGTGATTCTCTATTTTTTTTAACAATTCTACATAAATTAATGTTTTAAATGTATATTAAATTTATTTTAAATTCTTTCTTTTATAAAAAAATATTGTAATTATGTT